>NMUG010002180.1:0-16418 GCA_002855965.1 Monotropa hypopitys | reverse complement strand
GGGTTTACTTGAAAACACCATGTGTGGTAACTTATAGTGTTGTGTCATTATACATATTATTACTCTCGTGTGAGTATGGTGTTGGGTTATTATTGTCAATGCGATTTGTAAAGATGGGCGTTATCGCCATTATGTATTAAAACTGGGCGTTATCGCCACTATGATATAAAGATGGGGCGTTATCGTCACTATGATATAAATCTGGGCGTTATCACCATTATTTTGTAAAGTTGAGCATTATCGCCAATGTCATTTATAAAGCTAAGCGTTATCGCCAAATGTGTTATAAAGCTGGGCATTATCGCCAAGATATTAGAAAGCTGAGCATTATCGCCAATGTGTTTTGCAAGTTGAGTAAACACCTACGTGTGTTTGTAAGTCTATTGTTGTGGCTTGGTTATTATAGGCCCTAGGCGTGATGGATGATAGTTACTCTTGTATGGTTACAAACCCGAATGAAATTAAAAATGGGTAATCGATATGGGCTTGTCTCAAATGATAAATAACACCGAAAATATTGGTAAAGGAATATGACTTATGAATTATGAAAGTGGGGAATTTGTATATAAGAACAAGAATTACGGCATAAGTATTAGCCTTATGTACTAGTGTGAAATGTTAGATGTTATCATAGTAGAATTGGTGGGCATGACACGCACCGTGGACTTGCATTATTTTCATGAAAATGTAATTTTTGGATACATCGAGATAGTATGGACAGTTCCTTGGAATTGTCACACTCCTTGGACGTAGAGCTTGTGAAACTATCTAGTGAATTAAATAGCACACATTAAAATAAAGAAAATATCATGATATTATTGACCTTCGCAAAATGTGAACTTGGGCGAGATTAATACTCAAAGGGTATAAGTAAGATGTGTAATATCATCAACTCTTAAGATGACTAAAGTAAAATAATATGGAAAGATATGCCTTAAATGGGCTAGATAGGAACCTTTGGAATATAAGGGATCATAGAATCAGTAAGTTAGTAAATGTGGTTAAAAACGTAAGTGGATGATTATTTTAAAGATTATGTTGATTTCCCTGTGGTTAGTTCAGTTTTATTTCATAACTGAGAGCACTTTGTTAGTCACATGCTTAGATCTTCATATCTAATCAAATTCCTGGATTTCCTTGCTATTTTCTATTTTCCTTTTTACTTTGCTTGGAAATCCAGATTAAGGAGCTTGAGGCTTTGGGTCCACTATAGTCGGCTTGGAGTATTGCTATCTTGTCCAGTTGGAGTTGCAGTTTGTTTTGGTAGGTGGTGGCGTTGGTTGTCTATTGCTTGCCCCTTTTGATTGGTAGCACTTTTCAGATTTGTTGGGCATATTTAGCCCCATATAGTTGGTTGTGGTGTAGTAATCATGAGGTTCTTTTATTTAGTATTTTGTGGAGTTATAGTACTCTAGTTGTCAAATATTTAGTCTTCCGTTGTAATTGAGTTTGCCAATAAGTTTTATAGTGAATTATGTTGGAGTCTCTTTTATGGAATGTATCTCTTTTAGGATGTGATGTAACTCTTGGAGATTATTGAGGTTTTATTTTCTTTGGAAATTGTAGAAATGTGTTTGAGGTCTTCTTTGTAACGTTACCCATTCAATATTCATTTTAATTTAAATGATTATTGGGATGGGTCATTATACATTACCTTGTGATCTAGAGCCACCCTTGTCTTTTTGAATTAAGGCTTAAACTCCCCGAGTCTACCACTTTCTCCACCAGACCTCTCGGTTATACTCAACCTACTTCTTTTAAAACTCTCCCGATGCTCGAAAATCTCCTAGACATCTTTGCCAATATTTCTGGCCATATCGACCAAATCAGCGTAATTTCGTTCACGGAATGATGTCAATCGGGTTGCAATACTTGGTGCTAGACCACTTATAAACCATCTACATTTTCAGTATCAGTTTCTACCAATTTGGGAGCATATCGGAATAAAGAGGCAAATCTAGCCTCATAATCCACCATAGACATTCTTTCTTGTTTCAAGTTAATAAAAGCAGTTTCTTGTTCGAATGAGTAACTTTTGAGACAATATTGGTAGTTAAAACCTTGAACAAACATATCCCAAGTCACGACCCCAAGTAGTACCGGTTCAACCACAAGCACATGAGTTGTCCATTGATGACTCACTGCCTCTTACCACGTTAAAGCCTCACCCTTCAGATTGAAAGAGGCTAACAGAACCTTTTCTTCATCCATTACACCCATTACATTAAATACTCTTTGAATACTTTTAACCAAAACTTAGCCTCACTAGGTATGGATGTACCTCCAAACTCACTCGGAAACAACTTATAGAATCTCTCTATCAAACCTGTACATGTCCCTTCTAGAGCGACTTGACCCACTTGTCGTTGGGAAAATACAGCCTGATTCTCAACTACCTGAGCCAAGACTGCCATGACTATATCTGTATCACCCATGAAAGGTAAGTTTTCTGGGACTAGAGGTTGATTGACTTCTCCAACACCTGGTCCAGTGAACCCCACATCCTCAGGATTTTCCATTTTCCGATCACGTTTGAACAACACAATAAATGTAACAATACAAAAAAACCTTTCCATGTGTAATAATTATTTTAAAAATACACTTTATCACCCCACCACACATTCTAAGGTCCACTACTAAGTTGACTTTAGACTCAACGCTTCCAAGAAATCACATATATCCATTTACTTGACAAGACTTCTAACGAGAAGAAACGGTGATCATGCATTCTTTAGGTTAGACCTCCTGGTAGCCCACATATACACATAACATTCTTAGATTTACTGTTTCCCATATCCCACTCCTAGGATCATTTTCAAAACCTAGGCTCTGATACCAAAATGTCACTCCCCATACCATATAAAATAACATATTGTGATTTTATATAGCATAGGATACAACGGTCAACCTGATTACACTCATACAACCCAATTGCCTCAAGTCCAAATTCTATTTCATTGCCATCATTATAACTACATCCCATTTTCATTACCCACATAACAATCTTATTTTTATTACGTCATCAACATATTCCTTAACTTAAAACTAACTCATTACAACAACATTCACATCAGTTCCATTTTTATCAACTACAACCCATACACTATGAAATAAAGGGAAAAGACTCTCACGCTTTCTATCTCACACAAAGTCTAACTAGTACTACATGATTGTGCTATGACATTGTAGCATGACCCTGGACTAGTAGTGGACTGTCATCTATATGCTCCGTATCTGGATTTACAAGTAAAGGACACAACAAGCATATTCATAAGTTTGTTAATTACAAGTAAAGTATATCAAATCCAAGTATGGAAATAAAAAACAATAATATATGGCATGTGCTTGATTAAAATGATTCCAACAAACACATAATTGCACATTATTACTTCCATCGTGATATTGTTGCCCACCGACTCATCACTATTATTCATTATCAGAATTCCCTTGATGTTACTATCCCTCGACTCATCAGGGTTTTTATATAAATGGTTTCTCATGATGTATCTATCCACCGACTCATCAGGGTTCTTATCAATTTTTGCTCCGATGTTACTACCCTTAGGCTCATCGAAATCATTTCCACATCCATATCCCACAATCACAATGAAAGCATGTAGCACCAATAATTGATTATGAACTAAACAATTGGATATTTGTGCCTCATACTATTAAACAACGTAACTCATACTTATAATGTAATGTTATTATTTATAAGGCCCATTTGTGCCAACATTTGCACCATAGAGAAGTAAACAATCCAATAAAAGATTTTAAATTTAAAATCCACCCCTCAAGTACACCACCACTCCTACCTTTAAATTTAATATACTAAAGCTTATAATAAACAAACTTACCATAATTGTTCGGATGTCTCTCAACCGTTGAAGTCTCAGGTTCAATAACTTCTTTCCTTAAAATAATTTAAAAGGAATTTAAGAATGTAAACCTTCTTCTTAAAACCCTATTTACTTTTAATTTCTATAAACCGTTTAAGGGTCTTAGGGTTCATTAATAATAGCTTTCAACTCTAGGGTTTGGACCCTTTATCAATCATTAACATAATTATGATGTTTTAGAAACAACCCCAAAACAAATTCCAACTTTTTTCCCTAACCGGTTGACGTAGGGCAATATGGAACAAGGATAATAGTCAAACCCTGCCTATAGAACACCAGATGGGTTTCTTCTCTAATGCCTGTTGATTCAATAAAATGCCAAGACTAGAGGCATCAATCACCATTGATTGTAGAATACCAAACGATTGGAGAGAGCTTGCACAAGAGCACAATCCATTTTCATAGATCAAAAGTATGTCAAATCTGAGGCATACAAGTTCTTAAATACATAGCACGCAAAACCCTAGTGGGCCAAAACAGTTTGGGTCAAAAACTAAGGAAAACTAAAGATAAAAGCCCAAACACAAATGGGCAAAAATAGACATTTCCAGAAGCGTTTTGGGGATCTTCTTCCTGCACGTGTGTCTCGTCGATAGCTTTCCAATGCCATATTATAATTGAAAATCGGAGTTATACAGACAAAGTTATACCCGTTTTACCGACGACCCGTGCATAGCGACGTCCACGGGTCTCCAAGTAAGCATGAGCAATGCTATCAGCATCCTCCTCCCCAGGATCAAAAGAATTCTCCCTCGAATTTGCCATCACGTCTTCTTCCTCGGAACTATCTCTACGGTAAGGGATAAGGTGCTTCACATTAAACACATCAGTCGTGTGGGCATGGCTCGACAACTTCAACCTGTATGTATTAGAGTTGATCTTTTCAATGATCTCGTATTACCCGATCTTTCTAGTTGCAAGTTTGTTGTACTTATGCAATGGAAAATGGTCTTTGGTTAGAACAGCCATACAAAGTCTCCCACATTGAACTCCAATAAGCGCCTTTTTTATCAACCGCTTCCTTGTACTTGGCTATCGACTCTCGTAAAATTCTGTTGTACCCTCTGATGGATCTCCTGCAAGTCAGTAATAAAATCCTCAGCCTTTTTGTGTACGCTCGTCAAATCCTAAACATGAGCTAGATCGATGGGGGCTCGCGGTTTGAATACGTATTTGGCAAAGAAAGGACTAAAGCCAGAACTGCAATTCTCTAACTGATTGAAAGCGAACTCAGCTTGGTATAACTATTGGTCACACAACTTCAGGTTTTCTCCTACCATACATCGCAGTAGGTTACCCAGCGAACGGTTCACCACCTCAGTTTGCCCATATGTTTGGGGGTGATAAGAACTGCTAAAATTCAACTTTGTGTTGATCAGATGCCACAAGTATCTCCAGACGTGGCTAAGAAACTTGGAGTCCCTATCAGATACTATGGACGTAGGCAGTCCATGGAGACGATAGACTTCACAGAAGTACAACTGGGCAATATTAATAGCATCATTGGTCTTCTTGCATATAATGAAATGCACCTTCTTGGTAAATCTGTCCACCACAACAAAGATGGAATCGTTTCCCCGTTGTGTATGCGGCAGTCCAAGGACAAAATCCATGCTTATGCTTGTCCATTGTCTCTCTGGGATAGGCAATGGCATGTATAACCCGGCATTGGTTGCCGTGCCCTTAGATACTTGACAAATCCTGCACCCCTCTACAAACTTGGCTGTATCACGTCACATGGAAGGCCAATAATAAGAATTGGCTAAGAGTTGATAAGTCTTGTCCCTCCTTATATGCCCCTCATCATGCAGCTCCCTGATAATTTTGAGATGCAAGCTACATGATGGCACACACAGCTGGATTCCTTTGAATAAGAAACCGTCATGCATCATATAATCTTTCTGCTTCCCTGCTTCAACTTCCTGGATGATAGGAGCAAAAATAGGACCGGTACTTAGTATCTCCTGAAAAGTGTCAAATCCAAGCACCTTGGCATGTAGAGTATTGAGGAAACAAGTGCGGTGGCTCAAAGCATCAGCCACCCTATTTTGGATTCCAAACTTGTGCTTGATAGAAAATGTGAACTATTGTAGATAGGTAGTCCATCTCGCATGTCGTGCTAAAAGCTTGTCCTGACTGTTGATATGTTTCAAAGCATCATGGTTAGAAAAATAATACGAAATCACTTTGAGACAAGTAAGAATACCAATGCTTCAGTGATTGGATGATGGCATAGAATTCCACATCATAAGTGCTATAATTTGCCTTTGCCTCGTGCAACTTCTCGCTAAAATATGCAATTGGTCAGCCTTATTGCTAAGGACAACCCCATCACCCACTTTTGATGCATCACAATACAGCTCAAATGGTTTAGAAAAGTCATGCAGAGAAAGCACAGGAGCGGTGGTCAGTTTATGTTTAATCTCCTCAAATACTTCAATTGTTGCTTCCGACCAAGTAAATTGCCCATCTTGCATGCAATCTGTGTCAGGAGCCATAATGCTACTGAAATTTAAAATGCATCGCCGATAAAACAATTCCAGACCATGAAAACTGCAAACGTCGTGAATGTTCCTTGGGGTTGGCCAGTTGCGAACAGCCTCCACTTTAGCCTCATCTACAGAAATCCCAGTATTGGACACTACATATCCCAGAAACAACACGCTGTCTGTCATGAAAGAACACTTAGCACGAGCAGCAAAGAACTTTGCCTCTTGTATCAAACTCAGAACTTGTCACAGGTGCTGCAGATGTGTGGAACGATCACGGCTATAAATCAGAATGTCATCAAAATAGAACACCACAAATGTAATACCCGTACTTATTTTTAATATTTTAAAAATCAATTACCCATTTTTATTAAAAATTTGGGGAGGAGTAATTTATATTTTAAGTGATTAAAAAATAATAATGAAGGAAAAATAAATAAGAGTAAAAAGGGGTTTTATTAAATTAATAAAGATTTTATGCCAATTAATATATATAGATATATATATATAAGGAGGGAGGAGTGGCCCACAAGGGTAATACCCCTTTGTAATGAAGGGCATTCTAGTAAAGTGTGTAAAACCTGATTAAGAGAGTATAAAAGGGGATTTTCTCCCATTAGGGTTCTTTACAAACACTTGGAGGCCATTAGAGAGGTAATTAGTGAGAGAGCTTGGGAGAATTGCTAGAAATCAAAGGCTAGATCAAGACTTTTGGAGTCAAATCATTCACAAACATTGTTGCCAACATCTCAAAGGTAATAGCTATGGTTTTAGATTTTAAATTTTCGTTCAGATTAAGCCCAGATTAGTGATTTTTCACTAATCTCGATTAGGACTGTTTTAGTAGATCCCTTTTTGTAAAATCATGAATTTGAGTGCTTTAAACCTTGTTTTTAAAGTCCAATCTCAAGTATGATTTGAGGGTAATCTATTACTACATCTTAGTATGTCTATTTTTATGATTGGGAGTCTCAAAAGTCGAGATTAGATGAAAAAATTAAGAAATCCCGAAGTGAGATTAAGCAGATTTTCGATCTGCTGAAATCTGCACTGACCAGTATGCACACCGGTATACCGGTCTCGTACCGGCCTTAAGGATTTTTGCCCAGTAACCCTTAGTTGATGTCAAAACGAAAATATTAGCAAACGGCATGCCGGCCGGCATTCCGGGCGGTACACCGGTTATGGTACCGGTTATCGTACCGGTTTTTTATGATTTTGGGCAGTAGGGTTAGTCGTGACATAAAAACAAAAAAATTGTACTAACCGGCATGCCGACCGACATGCCGGGCGGTATACCGGCTTGGTACCGGTTATCATACCGGTTTTGGAAATTTTGAGAAAAAGATGTTTTTGAGAAATTATCATTTTTATAATAATGATAAACATATTTTAAAAATATTTCAGAGGTGACAGAGGTTAAATAAGTCAGTGGGCAATATTTAATAAATTATCAAAAATTAATTATTAAGGAGGAATTCTTATATTCTCTTAATTGTATAACAGGAGACCAGCCCGAGTCTTCTAAGGTAATTCAGTGATTTTTATTGTGGTGCTTACATAGTCACTGGTGAGTGTGTAGATTTCTCTCTTCTATAGATTTGTAGATTTATATGATACATGCAAGGTGTTAATTGTTTGGTTGGTTACCCCTGTTTTGACAATACGTGTTGTATGACTTAGATGTTCTTGGAATTTGGTACCTTGTATAACCTATCTAAATTATTTCACATGATAACTGAAATCGTATGTTTAGAACATGGTAGCCGGTGTTCAATTTATGTATGTTCACATGCTTCACACTAGTTAAAGAGAATGATTGATCAAATGCCTAGTTGATAATATGTGATAGCATGTTTTGATGATCGTGAGTATAGTACGAATGCATGATTCCATGATGGCTGAATGGTATGTGATATGATTTGTGATAATCACCGTTTAAATTGATGTATATTCACATACTTCGTACTTAGTTTCAAAGAGATGATGAATGATTGATTTCATGGTGCATGCATACATTTTCATGCAAATGCACTAAGATGTTTATATTCCGGTGATACATGTTGGAAAGACGGTAGATGCGTGGCAACGTGCTTTTCAACATGGTGTTTTGCCCACGGTGATGGAATAATGTAATTCGGTTTATGAAAATACACAAAGATGTTTATATTCCGGCAACACATGTTGGAGAAGACGGTAGATGCTTGGCAATGGCCTTTCTCAACATGGTATTTTGCCCACAGTGATGGAATATTGTGTTCCAGCTGCACTTATTGTGTTTGCCTACGGTGATGGAATACTAGGGTTGACTATTCACCCTATCTAGTGGAGTTGATGTGGCCTCCCTAGAGTTGATGATGATATTGAGGGAAGCTTCCAAAAATATTAAAAAGATGCATATTAACATGTTCATACACATTTGCATATTTACTTTACTGTTGAGGACTACTTGAGGGGAGAGGCACAACCCCTTCGTTTACTTTGTTGTTGGATTACATGTGGGGAGAGGCACAACCTCTTCGTTACTTGTGTTTAGTGATGTATTATATTAATCACTTTTCTATAAGGATTGTAAATCTGACACTCCTGGATATTGTTGTCTGCTTTGTGTTATGGTATTTTATCTAGGTAAGGAGGCTTAGCGGGTTCATTGCTAGTTTTTCAGGCTCTTTCCAGCAGGAGCTATATATATCCCAGTTCTTTTCAGTACTTAGCACTTTTCCTCTGCCAGTGTAGTGTGAGGATTGAGAGATTTTGATATTCAGACTATTAGTTTCCTTTTGCAGTAGACTCTTGTTTTGGGACCTTGTTCTGGGTCATTTTCTTTTGCGTTAGACTGTCGCACTTGGTACCTTTCGTGGTTGGAGTTTTATATTACTATCTTTTTATTCCGCTGCATAATTATTATTAAAAAGAAGAAAAAAATTATGGTGTTTTGAAAAATAAAGTCAGTTACCCCTTTGTCAGTATTTAATGTGTGATAATTCGTAGCCGGATTATAAATTTTTTTATTAATCCAGGATGGGTCGTTACAGCTTGGTCTCAGAGCTTTAGGTTTTAAGATTCTCGGAACAAGAGTGACATAGGATGTTGAGTCTCTTGAGGTGAGTGATAGGTTGAGTCAGTTTGTTTTACTCTTCCAGAAATCGTTGTGTGTGTTACTTTGGCACCCGATGGACTACCTTGAAATCTGATTTGAAAATCGCCTAATCAACGTATTTTCAAGTGAGAGGTCTTGGGAAGTTAGTTGGAAAAGCACAATTGTACCGGAATCCTGTGTCTAGAATGGTGTATAGGTGTATGATGGCAATGAACCCTCAGGTGTCAGATTTTGTTTGTGCAATCCTTTACTTGATATTTGTGCCTAGTTGATGAGATGAGATAAAAAATGTGCTTATTGTATGTATTTTTATTGATGAATCAGGATTGAGATGGAAAATATGGAGGATGCTGCTTCTATCGGTCCAGTTGAGGGGGAAGTTAATCGACCCTAGGCACCGGTGAATCCTCATATCTTTACTAATGCTGAGAGAGTTGAGGCCGCAATGGCCCAGTTTCTGGAGAATCAAGCGGCATTTATGCAGTGGCAGACTGCACAGCGAGCAGAGGCAGTTGCCACAGGTGTTCTTGATAGATTCCGCCATCTATGCGCTTCTGAGTTCGATGGTTCTGTTGCTCCTGATGTGGCAGAAAAATGGTTGCACGGGGTGGAGCGTGTATTCTCTACTTTGAGAGTTCCTGAGGCGGAGAAGGTGGACTTGGCCACCTTCAATATGAAGGGCGAGGCCCTATTCTGGTGGGAGGCATTTCAGAGGCAGATGACTATGCCAGTAGAAGGGGAGGTTGTTGTTCCCCCTCGTGTTGTTACTTGGGAGCTCTTTGTAAAGGGCTTCAATGATCAGTACTGTCCAGCGACTTACAGATTGGATCAACAGAATGCTTTTCTCTATTTGAGGCATGGTTCTATGTCACTTTCAGAGTATGAGGCAAAGTTTGTTGCCTTATCTCGCTTTGCAGTTCAGCTGATTCCTACAAATGCAGACAGATGTCAGCGTTTCAGACATGGCCTGAATTCTAGTGTGGCTACGAGATTGACCTCTTTCAGAGAGAGGGACTATGCCGACCTTGTTGATATGGCTCGGCGTATCGGTAGATATGTTGAGACTTTGACTGAGTAGCATTCCAAGAGGAACAATTCTGGTGGAGGATGGCAGGGTAAGTCCTCTAGTTCATGAGGAAGCTACAAATCTGGGGTGAACAAACCCCCATTCAAGAAGAGTTATGGTGGCTCTAAGTCGTAGGGAAGCTGGGGAAATAAGAATGGGAATCAGAATCAAGAGAGACAGTCTGTGGGAAGTACTCCTAGTGGTGGCCGGTGATGCTTTGGGTGTGGTGTATCTGGACATGTGCTGAGGGAGTGTCCGAAATCCAAAGATGTTGATGCGAGATTCAAATGCTTCAATTGCGGAGAGTGGGGACACAATGCTCCATAGTGTCCTAAACCGCGTAAGTCGGCACCTTCTGCAGTAGTGGGTTCTTCCGGTGGAGCGACTGCCAGTGCTGGTAGTCATATGAGGCCTGGCCGTGTCTTTGCTATTACTCGTCAGGAGGCTGAGGCAACACCTGAAGTGGTTGCAGGTATTATTTTCATTTCTGGCCATTATGCTCGTGTCTTATTAGATTCTGGTATGACACATTCTTTTGTTTCAGTAGCTTTCAGTGAGAAGCTAGATAGAGTACCTTCTATGCTACCATATATTCTGTCTATTTCCACACCAGTGGGTGAACCCGTTCAGGTGAAGTCGTGCTTTGTGGGGTGTGATCTATTGTTGGGAGAAAAATCTTTGTTGGTGAATCTCATTCCACTGCCTATGGTGGACTTCGATGCTATCTTGGGGATGGATTTTCTATCCACCCATCATGCAGTTATTGATTGTTTGAGGAAGGAGGTGATCTTCCGTTTTACCAATGATGAAGAGGTGAAATTCTGTGGCGAGAGAGTTCTGGGAAGATGCAGATTTATATCTTGTTTGCAGGCCAGCGCCTTGTTGAGCAAGGGCTGTGAGGGATTCTTGGCTTATGTGGTTGATTCGCAACAGTCTAGTCCTGACATTGTCGATATCCCTGTAGTTCGTGACTTTGTTGATGTTTTTCCGGATGAGTTGCCGGGTATTGTGCCAGATCGGGAGATAGAGTTCACTATTGAACTTATTCCTGGAGCGAGTCCTATTTCTATAGCTCCATATCGTATGGAACCAGCTGAGTTGCTTGAGTTGAAGATGCAGCTGAAGGAATATCTTGATAAGGGTTTTATTAGACCCAGTATGTCCCCTTGCGGTGCTTCTGTTTTGTTTGTGAAGAAGAAGGATGGGTCTATGAGGATGTGCATAGACTATCGGCAGCTTAATAGAGTGACAGTGAGGAATAAATATCCTCTTCCGCGTATTGATGATTTATTCGATCAGTTGTAGGGAGCTTCGATCTTTTTGAAGATCGATTTGAGATTAGGGTATCATCAGTTGAAGATCAAAGATGAGGATGTACCCAAGTCCGCTTTTCGTACTCGATATGGACATTTCGAATTTCTAGTAATACCATTTGGCCTTACAAATGCTCCAACTGTATTCATGGATCTTATGAACAGGGTTTTCCAACCATATTTAGATTCTTTTGTGGTTGTATTCATCGATGATATCTTGGTATATTCTATGAATGAGGAAGACCATCAGCAGCATTTGAGATTGGTATTACAGACTCTAAGGGAGAAGCAGTTATATGGGAAATTCAGCAAGTGCGAATTTTGGTTGTAAAAAGTTGTATTCTTGGGCCATGTTATTTCTAGAGAGTGGATTCGTGTGGATCCAAAGAAGGTAGAGGAAGTTATGAGTTGGGAGAGACCAACTACTATGACAGAGATTCGCAGCTTTCTAGGGTTAGCCAGTTATTACCATCGGTTTATTCCGGGATTTTCTTCTATTGCTTTGCCGATGACAAAGCTGATTCGCAAGAATGCGAAGTTTATATGGTCAGAGGATTGTTGTAACATCCCTTACCAAACTTACCAATAAAAATGCGGAATAAAAATTTTTCTTATCATTTAACCCAAGAGTCAACAATTTTCTAAAACAAGTATCAACTAGCCACAAGGCACAACATGAAACTCAACCCATTGTTTTTCCTCTAAAAAAACCACAATACACCAAAGTTACCTCTAAAAGTTGTGTACTAAAAGAAGGAATCAAATTACAATTATAAAGGAACATGGTTCCTCAACCCAACTACCAGGTGCACCTACTAAGCGTCGTTTCCATCAAGCTATGCTTCCAAAGAATCTCCTCACCAAGCTAAGTAGTGGACCGCTAGCTCCAAGACCTAGTTTTCAAGCATTTAAGAAAAACACAAGGAACCCAGAGTGTGAATAGGATATTTTGATTTCACAATTGCAAGAGATTTATAAAAACGTCTAGAATTATACTTTTGCAAGAATAAGGGTCCAACCCCTTAAAACTCATACTCCCAATCCCATGCATCATGCTTTTACATACGTATATGGCTGCAGCCCATGTTTTTATTCAAAACATTTTTTAAACGTTTCTCTTTTACCATAATTTGGAACCGCAGCTCCCAAAACTCAATGAGCCGTCAACCCGCAGTATTAACCTCGACCCATCGACGATATGCCGTTGTACCGCAGCCACAACCTCGACATATACTAACAAGCCGTCAACCCGCAGTATTGACCTCGACTTGTAGCATCAAAAAGGGATATTTCCCTCTATTGGTCATGAAGGCCTACATTCATCCATTTCCCTTTATTTGGAACCACAGCTCCCAAAATCTATGATTTTCATTAAAATCATACATATGATACATATGCAACATGCCATGCAATTTTCCCCAATTTAGTACGATTACTATTAGAAAGAAGATGTACAATCATCCCAAAAGTCGGGTGCTCCACCCATACGTTCACATACATATGTCCATGTGTATCATAGAGTATTTATCATGCTCTAATCCATTCAATCAACATGCATAAAAGCATTCCACAATTTAACTAAGAAGAAGAACATGTACTTAGAAATACATGCAAAGTACTCTCAAAATATCAAATCCATACACTCACCAGAGCCGTTGATCAAACCTTTATCCTTGCCTGGTTCAAACTCTTTCCTCGTCCTTGAGTAAGGCCTCAATACCTTCCTCAATATCCCTGTCAAAACAAATTACAAATTTCAGTCCGCGTGAATTATAGTTTTGACAATAAAATAATGAAGCATTAAATTGAATTGACTGAATCGATAACCATCCTTAACAATGATTAGAGTCTTTAATTAACCTCCAAAACCTCCCAAACACAACCCAAGGTCACACCCGAATGTCCTAGGACAAAGCCAAAAAGCTTTCAAAAATCCTCAAAGGGACCGGTCTCCTCCTATTCGAGAGACCGGTACCCCTCACCCTCCGACCCCTCTGTTAAGCAAGGTACCGGTCTCCCCATTTTCGAGAGACCGGTCTCTCCTTCTTAAGGACCTCTCTGTTGAGCAGGGTACCGGTCTCCCCATTTTCAAGAGACCGGTCCCTCTTGGTGAAGAGTTCAATTTTCCAAAATCGTTTTTGACGAACCATTCGTCTTCAACCTCTCCAAACTCAATCTTTTTGCTTCAAAACTCAAAAATTAACTATACCAAAGTGTTTAAAACACTCCTATCACCAACATACTTTGATTTCAATACTAACAAACCATTACAAGTCTCAAATCCAAGGATTTTCCTCAAGAACACCCAAAAATCCGAAAATCACAAAAACCTAGATCTTGGCTTTGTTTCTACGAATTTGATCTTGAGATTTAAGGAGAGTGTTACTTTCGTGATGCTTGATTCGTGTGTTGAATAACTCTCTAGGCAAATAACTCCTCCATGATCTTCCCTTCCCTTCTCTCTCTATAGATCTCTCCCTCTCTTTCTCTCAAGAACACATCCTACAAGTGAGTTTGATCCAAACTCCCTCCTCTAATATCCCTAAATCAAGTTTTTAGACCAATTTACCTCTTTACCCCTCTACTAACTCTCCTATTTACCCTTATATGCCACTCTTCTTCCTTATTTTCATAAATAAGGCATTATATGTATTTACATATTTATAAAAAAATACATAAATATCCTTATAAAACTTCCTTCACTCCACTTCACATTCTAACATTTTTAGAATTATTATTAAAAATAATCTATAATATTGGGACGGGTATTACAACTCTCCCCCTCTTAAGAAATTTCGTCCTCGAAATTAAGATCACAAATCCAATACCACTCCCAAACTTCTAAATGGCTACTAGCTTACTTCCAAAGACATTACTTGGAACCTCCAACATATTCTCAATCTCTCAACATTCCTAAACAAGGATTGTCTTCCTTAATCAAAATCATAGCTGCCTTTAGTATTGCACCAAATGATACCCTCACTCTAAGAGCTTTCTTTTGATAGTTAATATTCTACTCTCTCCTTCCTTCGAAAACCAATCCCCGGTTTCGATAACTAGAATTTCCAATCTCATGAAAGTTCACCCCCAAAGCATCTAATCACTACTGTTTTCCACAACTCCCATTTTTCGACACAAGGCTTTATCTTTCAAAGATTCGACAAGTTCCACGTCTCATAATCTCATGTTGATTATTCCCCATCCTTATTTCATCTTTTCTCCTATTCCCACATTGATTTACAAAACGGAACAACAATTCCAATCCTCAACATTAATACCAATACAATTCCTCATTACGGACATTAAGTTTCCTTACAACGACAATAGAAATCTCCAATCAATGAAATCCTAAGGGCTTAACATCACAAACGCCTTTGCCAACTTGCTCTTAAGATGTCAAAACGACTAAAGTTTTATCCACTCATGAAGAACAAAATGAGATCGACCTAAGTCTTCTCTTACCATCCCAAAATTCTACTTCAATCATCACTCTACTCTACCATCTCCCCAGGGCCTTTAGTTCAAGTTTTTCTATCACCACAAGGTTTTCATACTATATATGGTCTAGTCTATCCAAGACTCCTCATAGTTTCAGGCTAGAGTGTACTATACTCCTTTCTCTCAATCCCACATTCTTTAACCACAATAAAACTCAATTCTTATCAGTCAACAATTTCCACCTCTATGGCTTCCACCACACTCCAATCACATCAACACGATTTGAATAGCAATGCTAGACACAACTTTCTTTTCTTTACCAACAACAAGACTTACCATAAAGTTACCACAAGAACACTTAGTTCCTAATCCCAATTCCAACTCATAACAATTATCATAGGAACACTTCCCAAACTAGCTTGATACTCGCGTTATGATAACTCAAATCCGAACCTACCATTACCTCTTAACAACACTCTGCTAATCCCATGATGAGTAAACATCTTCTTCCATAAATTTTCCCAAAAGAACTACCTTGAAATTATGTCGATGCTACTATTTCCCACATTTTGCTCACAAAAGTCAATCGTCTCAATATTTGAACAACACTTTCGTGTATTCTTACAAAATCCTCCAGCATTCGAATAACTCTCTACCATAGGCCACAATTTTACAGGTGCAACTCTCACCAACTTTAATATTGCATAATCTCCCACGAGTCTTACACTCAAAACTTTCCACATAACTTGTGTATCACCTTTCTAGTTCCATACCCGAGTACCACTATGTGCATACATACTTTTCCACCATTCAACTAAACCATCAAAGTTATTTCAAAATTTCATTAGCGGAAACATACAAACTCTGACCAACAATCCACGACATTTCAACCACAATTCAAATTTATCCTTAAACATTGGGCAAAACGTGCCACGAATATTCTAGGATATAGTCTCCCAAAATCTAATCAATGTTTAGGCATAACATTTTACCCTCCAGATTTCATATCCTCGAGCTCAAATCTCTAACCGCATAAAATACTTAACCACGACTTCCTTTCTCTTCCTTCTTAATCTAACATCTCTCGGCACAATTGCCCTAGCCTCAACAATA
>NMUG010002179.1:0-16418 GCA_002855965.1 Monotropa hypopitys | reverse complement strand
GCCGAAGTTCCGTCCGGCTGAAAAATAATTCTTTCTTATTAAATATCGGGCTGAAATCTGCCCGTCAACAACTATTACCCATTTGTTATTTAAATTTCAATTCATTTCATTAATATCAGTAATAATTATTCTTTTCTCTAGCCAAGAAAACAATTGATTTCGGATTCTAAAAATATTTACTTTTGAAAATGAAAGTACCGAAAGGGCGAGTGGGGTGCGTAACACCTTCTCCATTCGTAATTTAATCTCCAAACTTCGAATTTCTGGTTTGCAGACACCTTTCCAAATAAAAAGACATTTTATTCAAATAAAATGACATCTTTTAAATAATCATTTTAAGTAAAACAGCGGTGACTTGGCACACCAAGAATAAAATGCCGAGTGGCGACTCCGAAAGTTCTAAACCGGCACACTCAGGCTGTCACCCATTTTTCAAATAAACCCCCTTTTTAAATAAAATCCAATAGCGCGGATTCTCCCGTCCCAGAAAACGACTCCTCCCGAAGAGAGGAGACGAGGGAAGGACGGGAAAATTTCCCGGCGTGACATGCATGACCAGGAAAAATTTGCGAGAGGTTTAAATGCTACGTTTGTGGCACTGATCCCTAAATCAACAAGCCCTCAATCTATCACGGATTTCAGGCCTATAAGTATTGTGGGGTGTATTTACAAAATCATTGCTAAAGTTATGGTGGCTAGGGTAAAATTTATATGTCCACTAATTATTGGGGAGGCACAATCTGCATTCATGACTGGAAGGCATATCCTGGACGGGGTGATGATCGTGATCATTGGAAAAGCTCTAGGACAAAAGGAATTATAATCAAAGTCGATTTCCAACGGGCTTATGATACAGTCAATTAGGGCTTCCTGTCAAATATGATGGAGAATTTGGGTTTTGGAAACAAATGGATGAAATGGATTACAACTTGTATTTCAACTACTTCAATGTCTATCCTAGTTAATGGATCCCCAACAAAATAATTTTTCCCTCAGAGAGGTTTGCGGCAAGGAGACCCCCTTTCCCCCCCTTTTGTTTAACATTGCTGCAGAGGGCCTGAATCTGTTATTCGAGAGGGCTAGGGATGCTAGCCTCATAAAGGGTTTCAAAGCTCCAAACGGCGGGCCTGCTCCAAACGGCGGGCCTACTATAATACATCTCCAATATGCTGATGATACAATCATTTATTGTAATGACGACAAAGAAGAGGTCGCGAATATCAAAAGAATATTAAGATGGTTTAGGATCCTCTCAGGTCTTAAAGTTAACTACAAAAAAACACATCTGTGTCCTTTTGGCATGGAGGACTCTAAGCTGACCCCTATGGTAAACACAATGGGATGCAGAAGAGGGTATATGCCGATGAAATATTTGGGCATTCCAATTGGGTCCATCCCAAAGAGAATAGCAACATGGCAACCGATTATAGACAATATTAAAGCAAAATTGGCTACTTGGAAGGGGAAACTGATATCAATTGCTGGAAGGGTGACATTGATTAAGTCTACCATTAATAGCCTACCGGTGTACTACATGTCTATTTTCAAAATTCCTAAGGTGGTAGCAAAGAAGATTGAATCGATGTAGAGGAATTTTCTTTGGGGAGGTTTAGGGGCTTCAAAGAAAATTAGTCTCGTGAAATGGTGTAAAGTGTGTACTCCTAAGCAGAAAGGGGGTCTAGGTATTAAATGTATCATATGCCACAATGTGGCCCTCCTATCTAAATGGTGGTGGAGATACCACTCTGAAGGAACATCAAAATGAGTGAAGATCATAAATTCGCTATACCATTCTACAAATGTTGAGAATTGGCCAGACTTACCATCCAACAGGGTTGCTTCCCAGCAGTGGGAAGGGATTAGGTCGGTTACGAACCTGAACTCTCAGGCTGTGGCAGCAATCAAGGGGGGTTTTGTGTGGAAAATCTGTTTGGGAAATTAGATCCTATTTTGGCTTCATCCATGGGCTGGTGAGACTAAATTAAAAGATGAATTCCCAAGATTGTATTCTGTGGCAACAAACAAAAAGATTTCTCTAGCCCAGGTCTTAGTGCATTTTCTTAACAATAAGTCGAGGGTTATAGATTTCAGAAGGAGATTGTTCTCATGGGAGGAAGATCTATGGTGTATTCTCAGAGGCAGACTACAGGCTATTCCACAGCTGTCTGAGGGTCATGATTCATTAATGTGGAAATGGTCCGAAAGAGGAAAATTTACTACGAGAAGTATGTTCGACAAGATCGTGGAGTCATCGCTAATTGCAGACTCAGATCTCGTGGATATTAGGGCTGATATCGCCCCTCCTAAGGTTGAAATTTTTGATTGGTTGGCATTGCAAGATGCTATCCTTACAAAACAACTGCTGGTTGCAAGGAGAATTAAAATATTGTCATCTCAGGAAAATCGATGCGTTTTCTGTGAGCAGGAAGTGGAATCTGTATCCCATATGCTATTGTTATGTCCAGTGAGCTAGGGGGTTTGGGTGGCCACCATCAACAGGTGGAGCCAGGTTTGAGTATGCCCGTCGGACTTCAGATCATGCAAATCGTGGTGGTGGGGCTGCCACTTCAAAGGTCTGGAGAAGATAATGTGGAGGATTACCTTATCGGCTGTGGCTTGGTCAATATGGCTAGCTAGAAACAATATTACATTCGAAAAGAAAAAAAATGAAAAAGATGAAATTGTTCAGACTCTATTTTTTCATGCGATAGCTTGGGCACAGGCTCGCCTGGATCTTTCTCCTTACTCAATCAACGATCAGATCAGAGACATCGATGGCATTAGCAAGGCAGTCGGAGCCAGGTGTTTCTGTAGGCCCGATATCTGAGACAAGGCTGAGGGAGTGAGGGAGTGATGGATATCCAGAATCAATCTAAGGTGCTTGTTCACCATGGAGCTGGTTTGATGCATGTGGAGTAGTTTCCTGCAAAAGTCTGAATTCATCAGTAATCGGGGTGCTTACCGCAACATGATATACAAAGGGGGGCCTATCTTTCTAGGGGATAAGATTGGAGAGTCTAAGTTCTGCTCAGCATGTGGAATCTGTGGGGTGTTTCTTCATTTCTGTATGGGGAGGCTTTGGATGACCTGTCAGGGAGCAGGTGGCGGGTTTGGCGGTTCTTGGGGGGGTCAGATGCCTAGGGGAGGAGTTTGAATCTGAAGTTCATGAATGTGATTGATAAGGGATGTTAGTCTGGAAGCTCCGCATTCGTACTGAAGTCAGCTCGGGGTGTGCCTCAGCACTGCGGGATAGATCTGAGTTCAGCCCTGCAATGGTCGTATCTAGGTCAGCTCTGAGGTTAAGCCCGGTTGGAGGAACCTCAGCCTGGGCATTTGTGGCCTAGGTTTCCCGCCTAGTTATTGTTCAAAAGAAGAACTTTGCTAAGTCAAAATGGAAACACGGAATGCCAGCCTACGATTGCGGGAGCGGGGGGCAATGAATAAGGGAACGTTGCAAATAATCCCAAGGACCTTCCTAAAATAAGGGAGTAGTATAAAATGAGGAGAATGGCTATAATATGAGGTATGAAAATCTTTGAATATCACATTACCTTGCGTTTATCTCTTGACATCTTAGAATACTCAACTGACTTAAGCATCGGAGGCTCTTTGGCAGGCATCACACTGGTGTCAAGGAGTGTTCTTGCAGGATCTAAAGAACCGCAGAGAAGAGCCTAGAAATCAATGTCATCAGTTGGCGCCGTGGGAACGTATATTCTCTTCTTTGGTGGCAGATTTCTGAATGGTAAATACTCGATCGATGGCAGGAAGCAACCATAGAGACCTACCAGCCATTACTCCAGAGATGTTCATGGTCATGCAACATCAGGTGGAGGCATTAACAAAAAGTTTGGAAGATGTACGGCAGGAAAACCAGATTCTGAGGGTCCAAACAGGCAGAGCAAATCCCAACCCAGCAGTAGGGGTTAATGGAGAGCTCCCACGGGATCTTGAAGGGAATAATGAAAGAGTGGAAGAAAATGAGGGCCAAAGGATGGACGACCAATCCCAACATCAAGAACCACAAGCAATCGGAACTCTGAGGGAAGCCAAGCCACCCTTGGAAAGGCAAGAGGAAGATCTTCTGGCGGATATGCAGGCCCAAATCAATAAGATCCAGAGACGCGTTCAGGCCAAGGCTCCAGTTACAGTAGAGGAATTGGTGCAAACCACCGATTCTCCATTCACACAACGGGTATTGGACCTACCATTGCCGGCCAAGTTTAAAATGTCGGTCATCGAATCATTCAGTGGTACCACGGATCAACTAGATCATTTGGAGACCTATAAAAATTTGATGACTCTACAAGCTGTGCCGGATGAAGTCACGTGCAGGGCCTTCCCGGTCACACTCAAGGGGAGTGCCAGGATGTGGTTCAACAAATTGAGCCCTGGAAGCATTGGAAGTTTTAAGGAGTTAAGTCAGAAATTTGTTAGTCACTTCATAGCAGGACAAAGATACAGGAAGCCAGACACATATCTTCTGACCGTTAGGCAAAAGAAGGGAGAATCTGTGAGGGAGTATATGACACGCTTCACCCAGAAAGCCATGCAAATTGAAAGCTCTGACGATAAAATGGCGATGGCGGCTTATATTTTAGGCCTATGGTCAGGAGCTTTGTTGTTCAGTCTGCCGCAGGACCTGCCGCAGGATATGGCCGAGCTCATGCTCAGAGCACAAAAATATATGAATGCGGAGGATGCACTCAATGCGCGCAGGGGTCGCGATGAGGGGAACCAGGGTCAAGCCCCTACTACACCAGCACCAGTTCAAGTCGACCGCAAGAGAAAAGGTTCCCCAAGGGGAACGGCGTAGGAATATCGAGGAAAGAGATCAGAGTCTAGGGGCTCATCCCGGAGATTTGGCGGGCCCCCTAAGAAACACAGGGAATACACTCCGTTGATAGCATCAGTGGAGCACATCTTAGGTGATTTGAGGGATGATCCAGACTTGAAATAGCCTGGAAAACTTAAGAGTAACCCCGACAAGTGCCCTAGAGACAAATATTGCCATTTTCACCGCGATCATGGTTATTACACTAATGATTGCATCGACTTGAAGGGTCAAATTGAGGACCTCATCCAGAGAGGACGCTTGCGAAGGTTTGTTGACAAGAGAGATCAAGGACCTCAGAGAGGAGGACAGCACCGAGAAGAAAGAGTTAGGGTCCCAGAGAACAACGACCCTATAGGTGAAATAAGGGTTATTCACGGTGGGTCTGCTGGTGGTGGCTCATCCAGCTCAGCTCGGAAGGCTCACCTCGGGAGTTTGAGGTCAGATGACTCAATGGAAGTATGTGTTGTGGAAAGACCAAGTAAGCATCCCAGGAGGTTAGGTGTGCTGATCACTTTTTCCGAGGAAGACGAGAAAGGGACGGTATACCCACATGATGACCCACTTGTGGTGCACATGGTCATTGCTAATTTTAAGACAAGAAGTGTACTTATTGATAGCGGTAGCTCAGCTGATATCCTTTTCTTGTATGCATTTGATCAGCTGAGGCTGGGGAGAGAAAGGCTAAGGCCAATGGCGTCTCCGTTGGTGGGGTTTACCGGGGAGACAGTTTATCCAAAGGGACAGATTGCTCTCCCAATGACTATGGGAGAAGAAGGCAGCCAGGTGACTACCATGATAGATTTCCTGGTAGTGGATTCACCCTCGGCATATAATGCCATCCTTGGGAGGGTACTTCTGAACAAGATCAAGGCAGTAATCTCCACGCATCATCTCAAAGTTAAGTTCCCAACACCCGAAGGGGTGGGGGAGATGAAAGGAGATCAAAAATAGCCCGGGAGTGCTACAATTTCTCCGTCAGGCATCATCGCGAGGCAATGCTAGTAGAAGGCAGGGCAATGGAAATGGAGAAGCATAACACGGATCCATAAGAAGTGTCAGGTAATGTTGCCTGATCCCTAGGCAAGCCGCACAAGACTACTTTTGTCATAACATTTATGAGTTGTAGCTTGATTTAAAAGTTGTACTGCCTTAATTTTCAATAAATGAGTCGTCTGCGTGATAAGAATAAATATTGTTGCAAATAATCTATTTGTTCTCACTAACATTGTATGTGTTCTTAAGTGCTAAGGCACAAGGGAGCTCTGCACCACGGTGCAGTCCAGTTCATGCTACGGCATCATTAAAATCGTTAAGGCGAAAAGTGCTAAGGCACAAGGGAGCTCAGTACCACGGTGCAGCCCAGTTCATGCTACGGCATCATTAAAATCGCTAAGGCGAAAAGTGCTAAGGCACAAGGGTGCTCTGCACCACGGTGCAGCCCATTTCATGCTACGACATCAATAAAATCGCTAAGGCGAAAAGTGCTAAGGCACAAGGGAGCTTAGTACCACGGTGCAACCCAGTTTATGCTACAACATCATTAAAATCGCTAAGGCGATAAGTGCTAAGGCACAAGGGAGCTCTGCACCATGGTGCGGCCCAATTCATGTTGCGGCATCATTAAAATCGCTAAGGCGAAAAGTGCTAAGGCACAAGGGAGCTCTGCACCACGGTGCAGCCCAGTTCATGCTACGACATCATTAAAATCGCTAAGGCGATAAGTGCTAAGGTACAAGGGAGCTCTGCACCATGGTGCGGTCCAGCTCAGGCTACGACATGTTTCAAATCGCCAAAGCAAGTGATGCTAAGGCACATGCTAAGAGCACTACAATAAAACGGCGAAACATAAAATTTAGCAGCATTAAAAACAAGAAACTGAAAAGTTATAGTTCAACCCAATACTTGACAAAAGAAAAACCGAGCTCAGTCGGTATGGATAGTTCAAGGGAAATCAAAGCTTGCAAAAAAAAATTATCTACTTATCAACTACTGTCCCTGCGTCAACAAAAGCTACATCGTCATGAATAATTTTGTCAACTTCATTTAAAGTTGGGAGGTCTATTGGATCAGTGTTAGGATTCTGAGAGGTGACCTCAACGCCCATGTCATCGCCTCCCTCATCAATAGCGATGGAATCCTCCATAGCTATCTCGAACTGTTGGGTACTAAAATCCAAGTCCAGATATTTGCTGATACATTGACGTCGCATCTCTTCAAAACCCTCGAAGTAGCTCGATGTCACATCTTCCACGTGCTCTTGCTACTCCTTATCCCGGATCTCCCGGAGCTGATTAAGACATTCTTCAGCCTTGATCAGGGTAGCGGAGGCTCTCTCCTCCCCCTGGATCTTCTCCACATCAACTTTTTCCAAGTCTTGAGACAGACGAGCGCAATGAGCCACCTCTATTTTCAACCTCTCCTCCTCAGACTTCAACTTTTCTTCAATGGCAAGTTTCTCCTTTACCAACTGCTCCATCTCCATCTCCTTCTTCTTCAAGTTCAACGCTGCAGCATCTCTTTTAGACTGATCTTGTCTGATTTGATGTTCGATATCCAGATTTTTTCTCATCAATTCCTCCTACTGCGAGGACTTGGTCACCTCTTGGGCTATAAAATGCCCTTCGTAAAAACCTGATGAAAGGGAAGGATGAATACTTCATAAGAAAATATTACCTTTCCCTGAGAATGTAAACATATGCGCAACTTACCCTACTCAGCTCGACTAATAATTGCTAACAGATGATGGAAGGTGGTTGGTCAGCCAAATATTTCATATCCGCCCTCGTCGCGATGCATTTAGCCTTGGTAAAGGCATGATCATCGTCGAACAAAACCATGGGCCCATCGTCTTTCACATGAGCCTTCACAGAAGCCTTCCCTGCTTTGTCTTCATCACCCCTCCGGGAAGGGACCACTTTTTGTTTCTTC
The DNA here is from genome assembly GCA_002855965.1 of Monotropa hypopitys. Lineage (NCBI taxonomy): Eukaryota > Viridiplantae > Streptophyta > Magnoliopsida > Ericales > Ericaceae > Monotropa > Monotropa hypopitys. The sequence goes on along the minus strand of NMUG010002179.1, from coordinate 8,653 downwards.
GAATTAGCTTCAAAAGGTTGCCCCAGCTCATCGATTAATTTTCCTGCCCCAGTTTGCTCTGTGTAAGGAACTGCAGCAGCAGCATTCAAAGGAAGGACAGAAGAAACCACCTGAGGGACACCCCGAGTGGTTCTCTTTCTGTTTACGACAGCTTGGCCGGGGATCAGATTCCCCCTATCATCTTTTAGACGAGCTAGGGCCTCTTTGCTGATCTTGGGAGCCATTGTCTGATCTAATGTCTCTGCAAAATCAACAATAAATCAGGGATTAGACCAAATTGAAGCATAAGGGAATACGAACAAAATACCTCTCTCTAAAAGTAATGCCTCACTTCAAACTTCTGGGCCAAGGAGATAAACGTCAAGACTCTCTGAGGAGACAAGTTGGTCGGGGTCCTTAACACTATGATTTTCAACACACTCGACAAACTCCTTTTGCTCTAGGGAAATAGATGGTTTCTCCCTTGCTGAAACAGACGGAGAAAACTAATATTAGAAAACAGGTAAGCGGAAAGAAGGTCCACAAATCGACTGAAACAAGTTGCTCAGTGCTCACAAAATGATGTGGGTATCCCCCATTTCCTCTGCACTCGGGGAACGAGCTCATCTTCCCAGCTCTGAGACTCCCACCCAGAGCCACCGATATAGAAAATTTTGTTTTTCCACCCTTTAACCGCTGAGGGAAGCTTGCCAACAACCGACTGAGAGTTCGGTCTCTTGCTGAAGTACCACCAGCCCTCGGTAGAAGGAACCTCTTTGATGGAAAATAAATGACAAGCGGAGGACACATTCAAAGACTTCTGACCATCTGACGCAGCGCAGCTGATGAGAAGCATGTACCCATTGGGGGCCAATTGCCCCGGGGCTAGACCAAATTTTGAAGGAACTTTCTTTATAATTTTTGGAAAAGGATGACGTAAGCCAGCCTCCAAGGCATCCTAGTAAATACAAATTTCGTCAGGATAGCTATCGCAAGCTCTCTCGTCCGGGCCAGGAATCCTGAGGCGGACAGACTCGAGAATTTGAAACCGATGACGGATAACATCCAAGGCGTGAGAGTCCAATATGGAAGGATGGGAAAGAGCGGAGCAATAAAATTTTGGTCTGGAATATAGTGGGGCGGGGGACTCTTCAGAGATTCCTACTGACTCGCCTCCAACGGGAGTATCTGCTATGGCTAAAACCCTACCCTCTCGGGTCGTGAGAGGCACTTCCTCCTCTGTATCGTCACTCACGGTCACCATGAGTTCTAGGCCAGACATGTTCCTAGGGATACGAAATCAAAAGAAACAAGAAGAAAGAGAGAGAACGTACCTCGATGACTGGAAGATGCTCAACAAGTATAGAGGGAATACGCAGGGGTGCGTCCTTTAAAGCAGAAGCGAATGAAGAGAAACGGTTTCCTAGGGTAAACCAAGTGCCACCTGATCCCCATCATCCCCTCGTCCCTGTATAACGGGCTTGATTAGGCCACGTGGTAAAAAAGGATATTTCGCATCGCACATTAAATAAGCGCGAGTACCCATAAGGTGGCGGCGTAGTTAGAATGTGTTTTTTCCTAAAATAGCCCTCCACCTATTACTGGTAAAAAACATGGGAGTAGCTGATAAGGGATGTTAGTCTGGAAGCTCAGCATTCGTACTGAAGTCAGCTCGGGGTGTGCCTCAGCACTGCGGGATAGATCTGAGGTCAGCCCTGCAATGGTCATATCTAGGTCAGCTATGAGGTTAAGCCCAGTTGGAGGAACCTCAGCCTGGGCATTTGTGGCCTAGGTTTCCTGCCTAGTTATTGTTCAAAAGAAGAACTTTGCTAAGTCAAAACGGAAACGCAGAATGCCAGCCTACGATCGCGGGAGCGGGGGGCAATGAATAAGGGAACATTGCAAATAATCCTGAGGACCTTCCTAAAATAGGGGAGCAGTATAAAATGAGGAGAATGGCTACAATATGAGGTATGAAAATCTTTGAATATCACATTACCTTGCATTTCTCTCTTGACATCTTAGAATACTCAACTAACTTAAGCATCGGAGGCTCTTTGACAGGCATCACACCGGTGTTAAGGAGTGTTCTTGTAGGATCTAAAGAACCGCAGAGAAGAGCCCAGAAATCAACGTCATCAGTTATAGAGGTGGGTGAGGTAGGGGATTTGTTTCGGTGGAGTTACTTGCTGGCGCATGGGCAATTGATTAAGATGGTGCTCTGCGAAGGATATAGCTGGAGGGGGGTCAGCAAATTAATAATGTGCGGGTGTGCTCCCTTAGGGTCGTAATACACTTGTTTTTTTTATGATTTCGATTTTGTAATTATGGCTGGCTAAATTTCGTTATTTGGCTGGGGAAATTGTTGGTTGTGATTTATCTGGAATAAAAAAATTTCTGGCTTTTAAAAAAAAATAGATAATTGGCAACTGTGTTGCTTCAGTAATACCACCGAACAACTGTTTGTGCATTTTATAGATGAACGACAATTGTGCTGCTTTGGCAATACCACCAAATAGTTGCATGCATGTTTTATAGATGAATGACAAGCGTGTTACATTGGCAATGCCACTAAACAGTTGCATGCACATTTTATAGATAAACATCAACTTTGTTGTGTCGGCAATTCCACCGAGCAACTACATGCATGTTTTATAGATGAACGACAACTTCGCTCTTCGAAAATACCACCGAACAGCTGTTTGCACATTTTGTAGATAAACGACAACTGGAATTCTTCGGCAAACCCAACGATCATAGAGATAGACAATTTCTTCGATATAGAGAAGTGAAAGTTCATTTCATTTGATAAGCGAGGGCCCTAGGCCGTACTACAATTTGCTTAGTGATATTATCTTCTTAAATTGGTTACGTTCCATGGTCGGGGTATTGGTATGCCATCCAACTCTTCAAGTCTATAAGCCTCGGTCCCTGCCTGGCCGGTCACTATGTACGGCCCTTCCCAGTTAGGACCGAGCTTGTCGTCTGAACTTTTCTTCTTGTTTCCAACCACATTTCTTAGCATGAGATCATCTGTTTTAAAAGTCTTGGTCTGGACCGTCCGAGAGAAATTCCTTGCTACCCCTTATTGGTACAATGCTAGTCTGATTCTAGATGAGTCTCGTCTCTCTTTGATTAGGTCCAGATCTTTTTGAATTGCTGCGCTGTTGGAAGTCTCGTCAAATGCTTCGGTTCTGATAGTTGGTAGTCCAACTTGTAGTGATATGACTGCTTCTATGCCGAAGGCTAAAGAGAATGGGGTTTGTCCTGTGGAGCACCGAGGAGTCGTTCGGTAAGCCCACAAGATACTGGGAAGCTCTTCGGCCCATTTCCCCTTCACCGCTTGGAGTCTTCTCTTGATCCCACTACCAATTGTTTTGTTTGAAGCTTTACCTTGTCCATTGCCTTGGGGGTAATGAGGGGTTGAATTGTAGAATTTGATTCTATGTTCGGCACAAAAATTTGTGAATAGATCCTCCACAAATTGAGTGTTGTTGTCAGAAATGAAGGCGTATGGAATGCCGAAGCGAGACACAATATTCTTCCATGTAGACCTCTTTACATCCTTGTCTTCTATGGTGACTAGAGGCTCGACCTCTACCCATTTGGAGAAGTAGTCTGTTTCAGTGATAAAGAATTTGAACCCCCTGGTACCATAGGGAGCTTATCGATGATGTCCAAGTTCCATTGAGCGAAAGGCCATGGACTGGTCAGAGGAGTAAGCTCTTCGGAAGGCTGTTGGATGATTGGGGAAAACCTCTGGCAGGCATCACATTTCTTCACAATTTCTCCCCCGTCTTCCATCATCTTAGGCCACCAATAACCCTGGGAGATGGCCTTGTGTGCAAGTGATCTTCCTACAATGTGGGTACCACAACTGCCAGAGTGGAGCTCTTGCAGCACCCCTTCTACTAGAGTTGGATGTATGCATAAGAGGTATGGTCTAGAAAAAGATCGTTTGTAGAGCTTAGACTTGAGACATAACCCGAACCATGCTGACTTGTGAACTATACGATGGCCATCCCTCTTGTCCTCCGGTACTGAACCATCCCTTAAGAAGGAGATGATGGGATCCATCCAACTTGGGCCTTGGTTGATGAAGTTGACCGTAGCTTGCTTCGGCAGGTCTATGCTTGATTGGTCCAAGCTCTGGATGCTGATTGTTCTATGCTCATGGGCTTCTGCTACTGAAACTATCCCAGCGAGAGCATCGATATGAGCATTATGTTCCCTTCCGATCTACTGAATTTGGATTTATTTGAATAACTTCAGCTTTTCTCTTTCTATCTGGATTTATCTTCCCATCCGCTCGTCTCGGCACTCATAGTCACCATTAATTTGGTTTACTAAGAGCTGAGAGTCGCTGTAGACCGTTAGGATCTGGAACTCTAGTTCTTCGGCTACTTTGAGTCTGGCGAGCAGGGCTTCGTACTCAGCTTCATTGTTGCAAGCACTAAAGTTGAGCCGAAGGGAGTACTCGTGAATGATACCTTCTGGTGAAATGAGCACTACCCCAACCCCATTTCCTCGGTAGTTTGAAGCGCCATCCATGAACATCCTCCAAGACTCTCCATCCGGTAGTTGCTGTAGTTGGGCTTGCATTGCGGCATTTTCTTCAATTTTAGACTCCTCAGGCCGAGGAGAGTATTCGGCAATGAAGTCGGATAGCATCTGGTCCTTGATGGCCATTCTAGGTCGGAACTTGATGTCAAAGTTGGCTAGCTCAATGGCCCATTTGGTTATTCGGTCGGAGAGGTCGACACATCTTAGTAGTGACCGAATAGGGAATTCGGTCAAGATGATAATAGTGTGTGCTTGAAAGTAAGATGCAAGTTTCCTCAAGGCAATAACCAAGGCATATGCAAGTTTTTCCAAGGGAAGGTACCTGGTTTCTGCACTGATGAGGGACTTGTTGAAAAAATAGACCGGGAGTTTCTCGTTACCTTCTTGCCGAACCAATGCCGAACTTACGGCATGTGTCGTCACAACCAAATAAAGGAACAACTCTTCCCCCTCTATTGGTTTGGAAAGAAGATGGACCGAAGAGAGGTACGTTTTGAGGTAGCCGAGGGCTTCTCTACACTGGTCGGTCCACTCTAAGTGTCGGTGGCTGTTTGACCGGCATACAATATTGCTATTTTGTGTGCTTCTATACTTCTTATATATTGCTTTCTACTTGTTACTTTACTTATTTTATGTTCATATACATGTTCATCTTATTTTCTAGTGGTTTGTCGAAATACAGGTCATATTGCTATCTTTTAATGTACTTGGATGCCCTCGTGACTTCCGAGTCTTGTGGATCTTATTCCAACATCTTGTGGACCCAATCTTGATGCCATGTATGCTCACTCTCAAGCCAAATGGTCCATACAATGAAGTACAATTCAAGTTCTAGGAGGAAACGACCATAAAATCAACTTCTGGGGCCTTGCGGTGAAGACTAGACCAAGAAATCAATCAGAGCAAGTTTGAAGTGGTTGTTGCACCAGTGCAGCAATCACTTGAAGTGGAACCCCAACCGGTGCACAACCAATACATGGGCAGTAGAGCAAGTTTGTACCGGTGCTCAACTTCCTTGCACCGGTGCAAAGTGGTCTTGAGGCAATTTTAAGAGAGAAATTAAGAGTTTTTGAGTCATTTGACTTTGGGCACTATATATATGTTTTAGGTGGACGTTTTGTACATTATTCACTTTATATTTTCAGTATCTCTTAGGGTTTGGGAGGAGAGAGCTTCTCTCTCTACCTCCCTTTAACTTCTCTCTAGTTTTGCTCAACCTTCCATGGTGTTTTGTAAGTTTTTCTCTTCTCTAATATAATAGTTACTCTCTTTCTCTTCCTCTATATGTACTTTGTTTATGCCTTTTTGTTTTATCTACTTAGTACTTCATTCTCTATGTTTATGTATTGCTTGTTTTCTTTCATTTATATGCTTTTAGGTAATGTAATAGAGGGCTAGCCTCCTTGGTTTGGCCATGGAGTGGCTAGCACTCCTTGACTTAGTTATGTTTTGATTTTACCTCTTAGAATACTTGCATGTGGTGGTTCTAGGTCTCTTATTGCCCCTATATTCGGTCTTGGCTTGGCATTGTTATCTCATTGAATGTAGGTTGCCATTGTCGTGGCCCCTGCATTGCTTGGCACTATGGCATGCCAAGTGCTCGATGAAATGTGCATGTGGGCTAAGTCTTCCTTAAACCACCTTACTATCAAATGTCGGATGTCTTGAGGTTATTTAGGAGCTTGGAACATGTGGTTCTTGTCTTAGGTCTAAATTGTTATCTAATCGATAGGGTTTTGTCAATTATCTTGGCATATTCTATGCCCTTAGCGATGTCACGCTTGATGTTAGATGCATTGTCTAATATGAACTGAATTCTTGCTTCTATTTAATCCCTTGACTCTCGTGAAGTCAATCCTATCCTAGGTTGGGTGTTAGTTCTCTCTATGGCCATTCCACTTAGTTCATCTAAATCAAATCAATCTAAGGGTAGCATCCTTCAGCCAACACTTGCAAAACCAAACCTCCTTACCAAGCAAATTCCTTTAGACTCACTCAAATCTCTGTGGTTTAACCTCGAACTTGTCACTCTACTATTTGGAGTAGTAGTTTTGTGTTTTATAAATTATTAATGCCTAGTTCTCTGATTCCCGTTTACTAACGACACAGGAATCACCCTAGCATTTTAGCATCATTGCCAGGGAGTTGTAGTTGAGTCTAGTTTTTGCTCATTTTTAGGTTTTCTTTTGCTTATCTGTATCTATATCTCTCTTTTGTTTACTTTCTAACAAAATTCAAAAAGAAAAAAATTTGCATTGACTACCCATGGCTTCCGGTGACTATCACTCGTTTGATTATTCTTACTCTTGGGGAGCGATGGAACAACCTCCATTCCCGGAACCTTCATATTATGGGTGGTATCCACACTCTAATGTTTATGAGGAATGTGAGAATTATCAAGAACCATCTCCCTATGCTTATCTCGATGTCATGGCTCCACCACTATATTATTACCCAGAGCCTAACAGTCAATACCCGGAGCCATGGTCTACTGTGGAACCTTCTTCATGGGATGCACCAATCTCAGATGCTTTGGAGGATACTTTGCAGCATTTCCTCCGAAGTGCACATGCTTTTACCAATGAGGGTTCCCATCTTGATGTGGTGGCTCCTCCTGAGTCATATTCGGAGTCACCCACGGATTTCCATGACCCTTATTTGTCGGTGGAGACTTATGATTACCTACCACACTTGGAATCTTTGGAGGACACTTTGCAAAACTATCTTCAAGGTTGTGACAACATTAGGGACTTATGCAATTCTAGTCCCGCGGACATTGATGTCCCTTCTTCCGAATTGGCCCAACCCACCGACTCCTTGGAGGATACACGTCTCACCTCCGAGGAGGTTACTTTTCTTAACTATATGGATGTGTGTATTTCTCATTCTCTACTTATGGCCCATGTCTCAATGGGGATATTCCCCGATTTCGAGAATTCCACACCTCTTACTCCACCCAATGATAATATTGTGAACTTAGATGATGATACGAGTGATGAGAAGTTAGAGGCGGACCATAGGAATGTGGAGGTTAAGGATGTTTGTTGCACTTTGCCCATTGAGCCTACTTTGCATTGTATTCCCCAAGAGTCTATTGAGTGTGCCCTTGTTGCACTAATTTTTATGCCAACGCTTTGGGAGTCCACCTTTAGGGAAGAGCTTTCATTGTCTATTGCTAATGTGTCCATTCTCTCTTGTGTGTCCATCTTGCCATATGAGCCCCTACCACCACCAATTATGCCTATCTTAGAACATGTTGATTTGTTTGGTGTTGACTGACTCCTTTTGAGTCATATTTCATGTCACATTCTTGTGGTCAATGCCTTGAGAGCTACTTTGGATCGTGGTGGTAGGATAGTTTGTCACATATTCTAGAAGTGCCTTCAAGCCCCGGTATACTCGAAGTACCTATTCATTTGCCTTGGGCGACTTCAATATTTTTGCCTCGGGGTGGTATGGTTCACCCTTGGGTATGTCCCCTTATGTAATCTCAATGTCATCACCATTTTGGGGGGGTCATCATCCCAATTTTTGCCTAGTCTTAGAGGCATGAATATATTTTTCTTTTCTTTTAGCTTTATTTCCCTTTCTTTTGTCATTCTTACTAGAAAATAAAAAAAAATAGATATTGCACGCTTGGCTTTCGTTAGCAAACAAGGTTTGGACTAACCATTTCCCTTGTAGTGTAGTTGGTCATGTGTTTTAAAGGATTCTTAGCTTTTTTCGTGGCTTTGTGGGCATTGTTCGCTACATTTGAGGTAAAGGTTATTGGGTGGTTTTCTTTCCACCCTTGAGGTACATCTCTCTCCCTCGTATTTTTAGTTTTCCTCGCACGAGAACGTGCTCATTTCAAGTTTGGGGGTGGTGCGCATGTCCCATTCTTGTCCATGCTTCTACCTTGTCTTTTGAGTCTTTTGCTTATTTTTTACTTTTGTTTTTCACTTTTAGTCCCATCCTAGAGTATTGAAAAAAAAATTAAAAATTGTGTTGCCGGTTTAGTATAGCCAACTATCTCTTTCTTTTTTTGAGACAGGGATAAAAGTATATCTTGTATTGTCTACATTACGGACCCGGTCATTAGTTAGTAGAATAAATTGTGAATCACCTTTGC
>NMUG010002178.1:0-16418 GCA_002855965.1 Monotropa hypopitys | reverse complement strand
CCATTTCCGACAGCTACTGCAAGCTTTCACTTCGGACAACGAATCGAGGAATTTTTGTCTTTGATTTTAAAGTGTTTTGTATTTTTCAGCCGGACAGAACTTTGACCGGAAAAAATGTTTTTCTGTAAAAATTGCCAGAATATGTTTTAACCGGGCTTTTGAAGGAGAATCGTTTTTACCAATTGGACAGAGCTTCGATTAGGTTTTGAAAATCGGGGGGAGGGATATTTATTTTCCTTGTCTTTTTAAGTGTGAAAAAAATCCTCCCGGGATTTCGAGCGCTTTGGAAATAATCCGAGTCACAAGGCATTCCTTCGATCTATTTCTGACAGCTACTGCAAGCTTTTGCTTCAGACAAGGGATACATGATTTTAATTTTGTTTGAAAGTGTTTTAGGGAAAAGCGAAAGTTAATCGTTGAAGAGAGATAGAATAATTATGCTATAATGTATATGTATGGACATGGGGTATAAGATATCATATATATAACCGAGCTGAATATATTCCGAGCTAGATGACAACAATTGATAAGATATCGTATATAACCGAGCTGGAATATATATCTGAGCTAGACAGAAACAATTGGTATAGTATTTTAGGGTGAAGACGTTTTATGTTCTTCTCGTATGCGACAGCGGAGCCAGCGGAGCCAAGCATGTGCCAAATTCTAACGAGGAGAAAGACATAAAATAATGAATTCTTTAAATAGATATGGATTTTGAAAGCAATAAAAGACGAATATTAAAAAATTGCGGCAAATATATTAATTGGATCTATATAAATCGGGGAGACGACTTCTGTAGATAGCTTCTTTAAAACATAGTAGGGTATAGTATCGGGCGAGGTCGATTATTTTATACTGAACTATGAATTAGAAGACTATCAAGAGTCTCCCGAAAGTAAGAGGCAAATTAATTTACCGAAGAAAATAAGCTCGGGATACTTCAAGAACGAGACCTGTTCTTGGTTGGATTTTGGTTTTTCGAATTTTTGGTCGAAGTTTGATTGGTTTTTGGAAGAAATTTGAGAGAAAATGCCCAGAGGCTTTGGTATCTGAGAGTGAATTGAATTGGAAATGGGTTATGATGTCCTTAGAAATGTCGAGGTTGAGTTTCTTTTATAGATAAACAATGTCGCAACTATAGTTGCGACATTAGGGTTTTTGGTCCTCGCGAGCTGACACGTATCCCATGAGGTGGCTTTGATATTTTAGGAAGCTTCCAAGGTCGGTTGGAGCTTATTTAATTCGAAAAATTAATTAAAAATAAAAGAAAAATACAGTTAAAAATGAAAAAGTATCCCGGAGTTCTGATCTTGGTCTGAAGCTTCTGTTTACGCTTTGCCGTCCCCTCGGAGAACTCTGACTTTAACATTTTAAATTTGATATTCATGATCGCTGTGTTGGATCACGAATATAGCAAATATCCCAGGCTTGATTCGGACACTTTCCGGAAAAACCCTAAAATACGGCTCTGATATCCTGCCTGACTTGAAAAGCGTTTGGTGCACCTCCTGGACTGCTCGACTCCCAGAAAATCCGTTCCGTAGGGAATGTCAGATTTTGAAGATGAGGTCCGTGCAAAATACGTTCGTTGATTTCCGAGGCCAGCTGACCGCTGCATGGATATCTGAACATATTGACGTTTATCCTTAACTGAATTCTGGTGCTGGATCAGATGAAGTCAGTTTTTATACCGGGCCCTCTGTGATGTGATTATCTTCGATATTCTCCTTAGAAGAAAAATTTCGGATATTCGTGTAAAATTCTGCTTGTGCTGGCCCGTTTGCCACTTCGGATGCTGTTTTAGTGCCGTCCTTTTGGAATTTGTCCGGATTGAGGTATCGGAATAAAATTTTGAGATAGGTAAATGTTCCTCAACCCTTTATCGTTGCGGTTTGACTGTTTCAAGATTTTTGACTGACGTCGGGGCTGTTCGCGAGAGGTCGGAACATTCCGGATGTGCGTACGGGTACTGAAAAATATCGTGTTGCTGATTTCTGAACTTATGGGAGCTGAGCCAAAATTTGGGTATCAACAGCTGCCCCTCTTTGTGTACGTTGCGTAGCGGCGATAGACAAAGACTAATTGGTGCGTGAAATTTTGACTCACAGCTTATATGTTTCAGATTTTTCCTGGCTCCTCAGAGGAATTTGACATCTGCTGGTGGACTCGAAATTTTTTTTGGAGTTGCCGATGACGTAGATCTGGCTCGTCAAAGTTGTATTTCGGACCGACCGGTCGCGCACGGATCTGATCTTATCCTTTTCAGAAAAATCCAAAAGTTGCCCCTTGGGCGCCAACTGTGCGCCTGGCTCGAGGCTGACAGTTGTCCACCTTTTGACCAATGTCGCAACTATAGTTGCGACATTGAGCCTATTTATTTGCTCGCGAAGGCAGTGAGCCTCCATTCTATTTTGAGGCTTCTGAAGGTTCTGAGAGACTTGACAGAGCTCTGACTTCGCTTGGATTTCATTCAACGACGTCCCGGTGCTTGATCCTTCGATTGATTCACTCTCGGCGGACACGGATCTGATCATACAAGTAAGCATTCGACTATTTTTCTTCCCTGCTTTCGGTAATTTTGAATACCTGTACTAGGAAATACGTAATTAGTCGAAAAACTTATATCATTGTTTTTATTAAATGAACGTACATCGCTAGTGTTCTAGCCGTCATGTTGTCCATTCGTAAAATTCTCGCACTTTGGGTGGTAGCGAATATTTTGAAAATGTCATTTTAAACTCGACTAGGGCGATCGTTAGTGAGATTGCACCGCTAGGATTTTTGCAAAGATGACAGTAGCAAGGTGTCGTAAATTTTTTTTTTGAACAATGACCGTAGATAGGTGTCATTTGTGACGTTTGACAGTCGACAGTATTTATAGAAAAATAATACTGAAGTTTTCGTAGGGGGATGAACAGAATCGCGAAATGTATTTTTGAAAATGTCATTTTGAACTCGATTAGGGCGATCGTTAGTGAGATTGCGCCGCTAGAATTTGGAAAGGATGACCTTAGAAAGATGTCGCAATTGTTTTTCGCACAATAACCGTAGAAAGATGTTATTCGTGGTGTATGACGCTTAGCGGTACTTGTAGGAAAGTAATACCGGAATTTTTGTGAACAGACGATTTGAATCGCGAAAAACATGCTTTAAAACTTTTATCAGACAATCTACAGAAAGACGTCGCTTTTTGGAAATTTTAGGGACTTGACGGTAATTATAGGAGAATATCACCGAAGTTTTCGTAGGTTAACGATCGTACTCGTGAACAATGCATTTTTGAAAAAATTTCGTTCGAATGACCAATAGAAAGTTGACGCCGAAAAGTTTTGACATTTGGATATTAAGATCATAGAAAGGTATCTATTTTGTTTCGAAAAATTCGATTTTTAATTGATAGCCTTAGAAAGACGCTGTCGGCAACATGATTTTGAAAATAATGATCAGAGTGATAGGATCGTGTCGTAAATATATGGAGAAAATTAATTAATAATCATAGGAAGATATTATCAATTGTCGGCTTTTTTTTGCAATTTTGAACGATAACCCGTAGATAGATATTATCGTAAAACATGACTTTAGAATTTAATTAGTGAACATAGGTAGGTGTTACTAATTTTAAAATTCTGTGACTTGACCGATAATCTTAGGGAGATATTATCGTAAGCGTACATCTGACCAATGAGTTAGTAATCATAGATAGATATTACTAACAATGTATAACTCTGAAATTTGAACGATACTCGTAGTAAGATATTATCGTAAGTGAATTTTAAAAATTAGTTAGTAATCGTAGGTAGATATTGCCAAAAATTTCTGCACTTTGCAGCTTGAACGATAACCATAGAAAGGTGCAATCGCAAGCGAAAATTTTGCCCCAAGTGTTGTGTGATTCCGAAACTTTAAACGATAATCGTAGTAAGATACCATCGTAAGTAAGTTTTGGAAGATCAATCAGTAATCATAGATAGGTATTACTAAAAATTTCTGCGCTTTACAGCTTGAACGATAGCGATAGAAAGGTGCAATCGCAAACGAAATTTTTGCCCCAGGTGATGGCCGTAGGGAGATGCCATTGGGATTTTTCTTTTGAAAATCTCTAATCGTAGAAGAGTATTTTAAATCTGATGACCATGAGAAAGGTGTCACCGAGGGAAAGATTTTTTTTGGAAACGTGGGCTGACGGTCTTAGAAAGATACCATCGAGGTCCCGGAGCTAGAAAACGGTAGTCTTAGAAAGGTACTACCGAGATTTATGGTTTTAAACTTATGGCCTTGGGAAAGATGCCATCTGATCTTTTGAAAACGTAATCCTATAGCCTTAGATAGATACCAGTATAGGTTTTTGAAAATGTGTACTCAGAAATGATAACCCGTGGTCTTAGAAAGATACCACCGTAGGTTTTGAAAAAGATTTTGAAATTGTAGTCTTAGAAAGGTACTACCATATATATATATATATATATATATTTTGAAAATATATAAACATGTAGTCTTAGGAAGGTGCTACTCAAGGTTTTTTAAAGCTTAACCTGCGGCCTTAGTGAGGTACCACTGTAGATTTTGGAAATTTTAGTTCTGTAGTCTTAGAAAGATACTACATGAACTCTTGAACACGCCAGCATGTAGTATTAGGAAGATGCTACCTCGGGCTCTTAAGAAGGTTAACCTGCGGCCTTAGGAAGGTGCCACTGTAGGTTTTTGGAACTTGAAGTCCGTAGTCTTAGAAAGGTACTACCTTGGATTTCTGGAAATACCGTCTTGTAGTCTTAGAAAGGTACTACCTCGGGGCTTTCTGAAGATTGCCTGGTTTATAGTCTTAGAAAGGTACTACCTGTGGCTTTCGGGGAGGTGCCGGCTTGTAGTCTTAGAAAGGTACTACCTCGTGATTTTCTGAAAATGTGCTTGGCTTATAGTCTTAGAAAGATACTACCTCGTGGCTTTTGAGGAGTTGCCGACTTGTAGTCTTAGAAAGGTACTACCTCGTGGCTTTCTGAAAATGTGCCTCGTTTATAGTCTTAGAAAGATACTACCTCGTGGCTTTTTGGAAATGTGCCTGGCTTGCAGTCTTAGAAAGATACTACCTCGCGGCTTTCTAACCCGTGGTCTTAGAAAGATACCACTGTGGGTTTCAGAGAATTTAACGTCGTAGTTTTAGAAAGATACTACTTAGATTCTTGGTAATGCTATCTTGTAGTCTTAGAAAGGTATTACCTTGTGCATCCGAGTGGTTTAACCTGTGGCCTTAGCGAGGTACCACTGTAGATTTATGAGATGAAACTCCGTAGTCATAGAAAGATACTACCGGGAATAATAAACTCAAACCTGTACTCTTCAAGAGATACTACCTTGGTTTAGAGAAATGGATCTCCGTAGTCATAGAAAGATACTATCGGGAATAATAAACTCAACCTGTAGTCTTGGAAAGGTACTACCTTAGGTTAGTAGAATGTAACTCCGTAGTCGTAGGAAGATACTAACGGGCATAATGAACTTAACCTGTAGTCTTAGAAAGGTACTACCTTAGGTTAGAATTTTTTTTGGAAATTATGAACTTGTAGCCTTAGATAGATACTACCCTTGTTCATGTAGATCTGGATTTAAGTTAATAGAAAGATAATAAACTTAACCTGTAGTCTTAGAAAGGTACTACCCTAGGTTAGTAGAATGTAACTCCGTAGTCGTAGAAAGATACTAACGGGAATAATAAACTCAACCTGTAGTCTTGGAAAGGTACTACCTTAGGTTAGTAGAATGTAACTCCGTAGTCGTAGGAAGATACTAACGGGCATAATGAACTTAACCTGTAGTCTTAGAAAGGTACTACCTTAGGTTAGAATTTTTTTTGGAAATTATGAAATTGTAGCCTTAGATAGATACTACCCTTGTTCATGTAGATCTGGATTTAAGTTGGCAACCCTGGTAAGATGTTACCAGGTCTAGAGATTTTGTTCTAGGTTACAACCATGGAAAGGTGTCATAACTTAGAAATATGAACAAATGTATACGTTGATAATCATTGAAAGATATTAACAACTTTTTATGTTCATAATGTCGTTAGCTTCCGTTATCAGGATTTAATGATTTTCTTTCTTTTGATTTTGTAGGATGACTTCTCAGCGTAGACCTGGGAAGGAGCATGCAGATGAGGCTGGGCCTTCTAGACCCGCTGCGGAGGAGAGGGAGGAGTCTTCCATCGATGTTGACGACATAGACTTCGCGCCTCATCCTGATGACCTGGAGGCACCACGATGCGGGTATGTAGAGACTTTTTCCCGCGATGGCGTGGGATTGCAGCTGAGTGGGACGATGTTTCCAGAGGAGCTTCGGAGGGCCAGATTGCGTGTTTCTAATACACCGCTTTTGACACAGCTCCGGTCACATCCGTCCGTATATTTGAGGGCTCAGGTAGTTCCACCAGAGAGACCCTTTCGAGGAGCGTGGTTCCAGGCGGTTGCCATCTGCACCCGGGCGCATCCTGTTTACAGAGATTTTTTGGTCGAGCAGGGGTTTGGCGATTTCTTAGCCATTCCGCCCTTTCGCTCGAAGCACACTTTGCTGAGGGCCCTTGCCGAGCGTTGGTTCAGTGAGACCAACACGCTCCATTTGGGCGACTGTGAGCTGGGCGTCACTCCTTTCGAGTGGGTCGTTATCACAGGTTTGAGGTTCAGAGGACTCCCGGTTCAGAGGACGACGGGGACTGAGGATGACGCATGGCAGGTATTGGGCATCGCCCCACATCAGATGAGAGAGAAGAGGATCCTGGGCTCAGTATTACGGAGAGGCGACTTCTTTTACACCGTAGAGACAGACGGCCCGGAGTTGTTCAGGCGGCAGCGTCGGTTGCTCTTGTATTTGCTGGTGTCGTGCTTCTTATGCAATAATGGCACCTTGTTTTCTGTGGCTTACGTCGGGATAGTTGACTTCCCGGATGGTGCCCTCTTTGACAAGGGGTCTTTTACTTTTGCCTCCTTCCTCCAGGCTATGAGGAGGAGAGTTAGATGCCCTTCGCCGACACAGTTAGAGTTCTGGCCCTTTCTCCTGTGGTGGTCCTTTGAGCATATGAGTGTAGGGCGCCCCCTTCCCACCGACCTAGGACCTGTCGTCCCTAGGGCTCTGCGGTGGCCACGTCCATCTGTGCGTGCTCTTGGCTTGCTGGATTTCGTGACGCTTCGTTCACAGCTAGAGCTAGTTACGCCGGACGACATATCCTGGCAACCGTTCTATTGGAAAGCATTTGGAGGGGGTTATGATGTCGAGATATTTCTGTCATCTCGACGGTGCACCTTCTTCTCCTACACTTCCTAGGAGCTGAACATGGGCGACCAATGCTGGCACCAGACGACGGAAGAGGTTCTGATCCCCAAATGCCCGCCTACTGCCACTTTTGGGTTGGCTTCGTCTGCTATTGCAGGAGATTACGATGTCACTGGGTTCATGGTGCGGGGAGACTACACTGCCTGGTTCCGGAGTGTATCCATCGGCCGCTTCACCACTACGACCACAGTTCGGGGCGGATAGTCGATCGGTGCTGAGCAGGAGCGCTTCTTTCGAGCGATGAGGGATGCAGATAGTAGAGCCCAGTTTTCTCAGTCTGTTCCGGAGGATGAGCCGTCTAGGCTCTATCGGGCCTACCAGCAGTGGAGCGCTCGACAGGGAGGAGCACCACCAGACCAGATTCCCCCAGATGAGGTACGTAGATATAGTAGTTTACTTTTCGTTTCTGTCATTTCAATAGATCTATGTAGACCTGTCTTTACTGCTCTTTTGTTTCTAATGATTTGTTTTTGTGTTTCAGGCTGCCCCGGATCCCCCTAGGAGTTCTGTTGACTGGAGGCCCAGACGCCGAGGACGGCGGGATAATAGCAGAGGCAGAGATGTCTGATATACCTGTAGCAGACAAACATAGGCTCTTGTTCTCTTTTTTGTAGTAGCTACTTGTTGTATAGCTTTGTTGTTACTTTTTTTCAGCAGGACACTGTGTAGTTAGTCCCTTTTTGTTCTTCTTTGTTTAGCAGGGCACCTTGTTGTAGTTAGTCCTTTTTGTTTTAGTTCGGTTCTTTTGTGGTAGATACAATTTGTATGCAATGTAATATACTTTCGTTTGTCTCTTTTTCACTGTTTGCACTTCTTTTTCTTTAGTCTACCATTTAGTTACTGCATAGACATGTAAAAATAGAAAGATACTGATGTCTTGTTTTTCCTTGTAGGAAAATGGCCTTTGCACCAGCTTTTGTTGCACTCTTGGTTGCTTGGTGGGCATATTTTGCCCCAGCTGAGCGTGTTTTGTTTGAGCAATTATTTGGGGGGTGGCTAGTATCTTGACCGTTCGCGTTGCCCCGGACTTTCTGTTAGTTGTTGTGAGATACTAGATACCGACACTGAGTCTGTTCTGTTTCGGTCTTCATGAGATGACTCCTACTTTGGAGGAGTATCATTTTGTCTTGAGGATGCATCCCTCTTTGGATACTGTGGCCCGCATGTCCCCTGATCGGAATGCCAGGACGGCTTTTTGTGCATTGATGGGCCTAAAAAGGGCCTTTCTGATTTCTGATGATATTGACGGGATTCCGACAGTACGGCCCGACTATCTATGGAGTCTGTTTGGTGACGAAGATTATTATGATCCGCGAGGGGCTGCTTTTGCCAGATTACCTGACAGCCGTGCCGGTTCTCGCAGACGCGTGTATGCTTTTGCTTTTGTATTGTTGGCGGGGCTATTCTTCCCGAGATATGATGGGCAGTTGGATCTGCGGGTTGTTTTCTGGGTAGATGTTGTGATTGAGGGACAGACCATCCTACCGGCGATCTTGGCAGAGACATACAAGGGACTGACCCTATTTTTTCTATCTCACGATTCTCGTGCCTGTGGTGGCGTGGAGTTATTATATGTATGGCTAGTCAGTCATGTTTTCAGGAGTCGCTCCTTACGTCCGAGGTGGTTCGTTGACATGCCCTTGACGCTCCTGACTGAGCGGATCGTTGGTTTGCGATACATCCCTCAGCGGCTGGATGCCTGGATAGTAGCTTTGGACAGTATTACACCAGATACCATTGTTTGGGATATTGATGTTTTTAGTGCTATGGAGCACGATGTGATTGTATATGGGCTAGGCTTGTCCTTTCTGTCGCTCGTTGGGATGTACGGTGTAGTGTCGTATTTTGGGTACTGCGTCCTCAGACAGTTCGGGCTTGATCAGGATATTCTGGTTTCTTCGTCGCTTTATGATGGTGGCGAAAATACCATTTTGACTTTGCTAGTGAATTTGCTCATCCTTTGGTTGGAGAGGTTTCGGCTTTATGGGATCAGAGGGTTACGATTTCATCTGCTTGGACCAGTGACACTCCATGTATCTCGGAGACATATCTGGACTGGATCACATCAGAGATTGATCGTCAGGCTGGCATTATAACCACTTTCCCGGCATATTTGAGTCAGTTTGTGTTACCGCAGTGGTTCTCACATTTGGCCTCGCAGTCTTCGAGCTACACGGCGCAAATGATGGATTCACATTCTCGGCACACACAGATGACCGGTGAGCGAGATAGGGCCATTCGGTAGGTTTCATCTATTACTGGGAGCGAGATTCTCTCCGGAGAGATGTCGATCACTTGTCCATACCATTGTCTCACATGGAGGTTGCCACCGGTAGTTTGCAGCGGGACCTAGCATGGTAGCTGCTTTGGAGGATTCATTATATCAGGCCACTCAGCGATATGAGGCCCAACTAGAGGAGATCAGCGGGCTCTTGCGTGAGGTAGCGGATCTTGACCGGCTAGTTAATGAGTCATACGATCATATTGTGGGTCTTGATGATGACAGGAATCGATTGCAGGAGGATTTTGATACTCTGACAGGCTCGTATCATAGATCGCTCGTTGAAGTCAGGAGGTCCCACGATAGACTACGTGCAGTTCGTCGGCGCCTGGTTAGAGATAGGGGGTTTCACTTCTATGATATAGAGGGCTTACGATCTAGTTTTGCCTCTATGGAGTATTTGTTCCCAGGTGGCTATCCGGATATGGCCCAGTTGCATACCATGATACGAATGCTCCGTTGTTTGCTAGAGGTAGATCGATTAGGTACCGTGACTGGCACTGTGTTGACTACCCGATATAGAGAGATGTGCCAGGCTTTACTGGACTTGTTGGATGCATTCTCACAGAGAGATCGGCAGTAGTTTAGCATACTGATGTTTTATATTTCTATTTCTGTTATAGAATATCCATGTAATGCTTCTGATGTATGAATATATCTCCTTTATCTGCAATCTTTATCAAATAAGTAAATATATTCTGAACGCGTATGCTTCTCTGATAATGGAGATTGATACTCAATTGAAGTTGATCAATCTGAATAAATTTTATATGTGAGGTCCGATCGATTAAATCGAAGACGGAGACCTAAGTTCATCCTTTATTTTGAAAGTGGTTTTGTAGCTTTTAACATATAAAGCGACGGACTGCTAAGACGAATCAGACTAAATCCTTATATAGGTTGTTCCTTCGGGAAGTCGATTGTTCGGCTAATGTCGGTTCTGACTCCATTGCTGTTCTGATGAGCTTCGTTATATCATCTGACTCCGGAGAGTGGTTCTGCATGTATTCGTTTCGTTGGCTTTTTCTGTATCCATTTTTGCCGTAACTCTCCCTTGGGATTGATAATTACACTGGACGCCTTTTGTTTTTGCTCCGATTTTGCTACAATCCCCTCTCGAGTTTTGACCGTACAGGATTGATCCATTTTTGCTGTAGTCTCCTCTCGGGTTTTGACTGCACAGGATTTATATCCCCTTTGTTTTGCCATAATTCCCTCTCGGGTTTTAATCATGCGGGGTTTTCCGATTTTGCCATAGTTTCCTTCTCAGGTTTTAACTATGCCGGATAGCGATTTTTTTCTCCATAAATTGACTCGGATTCTGACTTCGACAAGGCATAAACTTCTTGACTAAGGTCCGATGACTTTGAGCGAGTGTAAGCACTTCCATTATGAGGAGAGGCTGAAGAATTCAGAAAGATGTAAGCAGAGATCTTTTGAAGAATCTCCTCTTTTTGTTTGTGTAACGCGTTTGCCTCTACCGAGTCTATGATCCCGGCATCGATAAGGTCTTGCACCTTATGTTTGAGCGTCCGACAATTTTCGACGGTATGGCCCATCTGGTTGGAGTGAAAGGCGCATCGTAAGTTCGTCCGAAAATGTGCAGGGAGAGGATTTGGCAGGGGACGTGCATGAACGAGGTCTAGGTGCCCCGAAGAACTTAAGAAGGATAGCACCTCCGACATTGGGATTGCCAATGGAGTGAAGCTCCGGCTCGGTAGAGGACTTCTTGCTACCCCTGGGAGAGAGATCTTACGTGGTCTAAGATGCTGACTTTGCATCTGGTGGTGAGAAGGAGAGCTATATTGGTCTGGGTTCATCGGCTTTTAATACGGCGAGCGTGCACGGAATGGCCCTTCGTGGCTTTGGGACGGACTGGAAGACGACGGGGAATATACATCCCTATTTCCAGCAAAGGATGGTAACGGAGGAGCTTGTGATTGTACCAGCTGGCTGAGAAAAGCACGGTTGGTAACTTGAAGATCCTGATTTTCCTTTTGGAGTGCTTCGAAATCACTCCAGAAGGCAGAATCTGGTTCGTTGCCGCACTGCGGATAGAATTGTCTTCTGGCCATCTCTTAGGCAGAAGATCTGATGATTCTTTTGTATGACGGGTCTGGACGTATAGTGTCTGTACCTGTGTGGCAACACTACGTTCGGGTCAGTATGTAAAGAAGTGTCTTTGAGGATATTGGGGAGATATATGGACTTCCTTTGAATTTTAAAAATTCAAGAAATGCCTCGGACATGGAGTCTGGAGGAAAGTCTCGATTTTGAAAATTCTCGGGAGATTGTTAGAAATGACAAGTCCGAAATCTAATTTTAGCCAATATCCTTAGAGACGTTGACGGTTTTACGAAGCCTAGCAGATATATGTGCTGAAAGAAGGAGGTCTTTGGGATAGTTGGAGACGTATAGACTTCCTTATAAATTCAAAAAATACGAGACGTTCCTCAGACATGGAGTCTGGAGGGATTATCGTATTTTAGTGAATTTACTTGGGATATTTTGTTTGAAAAATGATAAGTCCATAGTCTATTTCTACCAATATCCCTAAAGACTCTAATATATCTTAAAAACTTTGGGTGTTTAGCAAGCATACATATATAAGGATTTCCCTTGAAAATGTAATGTTTCCCTAAATTGTATATAGGGTTTTGGCTTGACTCAATAAATGGTTTATCTATATACAGCATGTGGCTATGTTTGGCTGAGAAAGTTTAATGGTTCCCAAATCTTCAGACCTATGGCCCCGTGAGGGTACCATCGTAGAGTCGGTGATTTGGTTGGAGTGCCACATTTCTGCGTCGGACCTCCACAGGTGCCGACGGTTATTGTTAGCCCCCGAAAGGTTGATAGGGACACGTCCATCTTGGGCGGTAATGACCTCCACCCAAGACAAGAAATGATGCAAATGATGTATGAAAAACGTACTTGTGCAATGAAAGTAAAGTTTTTTTTTGAAATAAGGGAAAATCCTTTTTGCAGTTATATCAACAAGTAAGATATAAGCAGAAAAAAGTACATAGCTTCAGCGTAGCAATTTTTATCAACGCGGAACCCGTATAATTTAGCAATGTGCCCTGTAATCTTTTCCTGAAAAGAAATAAACACAATGCAAATCAGTAATAACAATAAGCCGAGAATTGATAGATTTCAAAATTCTGGAAGAGATTTATTTTTGAAAAAAGTTTCGCAAACCGAAATCCTCGAAGTCCCCAGCGGAGTCACCAGCTGTCGCGCCGGAAAATTTTCCGTCCTTCCCTCGTCCCCCGTGCGGCGGGAGTCATTTTCCGGGACGGAAAAAGATACGCTGATGGAGTTGATTTAAAAATGTGGGGGTTTGTTTGAAAATGGATGGCGGTCTGAGTATGCCGATTTTGAATTTTCGGAGTCGCCACTTGGTATTGAGCTGTGGTGTACCAAGTCACCAGAAATTTTGTTATTAAAAGATGTCATTTTATTTTAGAAAAATGTCTTTTTATTTTGGAAAGGTGTCTGCAAAACCAGAAATTCGAGTTCGGGGATTAAATTACGAATGGGGAAGGTGTTAGGCACCCCACTCGCCCTTTCGGTACTTACTTTTTAGAAATAAATCTCTTTTCGAATCGAAATCGATTGTTTCCTCGGCTAAGAGAAATGTAAAATTATTACTGATTTTATGATTGAAATGAAATGACTCCTGGAAATAGTTGTTAACGGGCAGATTTCGGCCCGATTTTGGTGAGGGGAATTTTTGAAAGAGATACGAGTGAATTTTGACCCGGGTGGATTTTAGTTTTTCGAATTTTTGGTCGAATTTTGGGTGGTTTTTGGAAGAAATTTGAGAGAAAATGCCCGGAGGCTTTGGTATCTGAGAGTGAATTGAATTGGAAATGGGTTATGATGTCCTTAGAAATGTCGAGGTTGAGTTTCTTTTATAGACAAACAATGTCGCAACTATAGTTGCGACATTAGGGTTTTTGGTCCTCGCGAGCTGACACATGTCCCATGAGGTGGATTTGATATTTTAGGAAGCTTCCTAGGTCGGTTGAAGCTTATTTAATTCGAAAAATTAATTTAAAATAAAAGAAAAATACATTTAAAAATGAAAAAGTATCCCGAAGTTCTGATCTTGGTCCGAAGCTTCTGTTTACGCTTTGTCGTCTCCTCGGAGAACTCTGACTTTAATATTTTAAATTTGATATTCATGATCGCTGTGTTGGATCACGAATATACAAATATCCTGGGCTTGATTCAGACACTTTCCGGAAAAACCCTGAAATACGGCTCTGATATCCTGCCTGACTTGAAAAGCGTTTGGTGCACCTTCTGGACTGCTCGACTCCCAGAAAATCCATTCCGTAGGGAATGTCAGATTTTGAAGATGAGGTCCGTGCAAAATACGTTCGTTGATTTCCGAGGCCGGCTGACAGCTGCATGAAAATCTCAACATATTGACGTTTATCCTTAACTGAATTCCGGTGCTGGATCGGATGAAGTCAGTTTTTATACCGGGCTCTCTGTGATGTGATTGTCTTCGATATTCTCCTCAGAAGAAAAATTTCAGATATTCGTGTAAAATTCTGCTTGTGCCGGCCCGTTTGCCACTTCGGATGCGGTTTCAGTGTCGTCCTTTTGGAATTTGTCCGGATTGAGGTATCGGAATAAAATTTTGAGATAGGTAAATGTTCCTCAACCCTTTACCGTTGCGGTTTGACTGTTTCAAGATTTTTGACTGACGTCGGGGCTGTTCGCGAGAGGTCGGAACATTCCGGATGTGCGTACAGGTACTAAAAAATGTCGTGTTGCTGATTTCTGAACTTATGGGAGCTGAGCCAAAATTTGGATATCAACAAGTATTAAGTAAGTGAGAACAATGGCATGCAAAGGTAAATATGGGGATTAATGAAAGGGAAAGGATGCAAAATAATGTACAAATCTGATTTAAGTGGTTAGTTTCCCCAACCATAATTATACACTTATGATATTGGAGTCTAGGGAGAGTTAGAGACAGGAAGGAGAAGGTCTATAGGGAGATTTCGTGATTCGGAGCCTTCGGAAGGAAATCAAAGGAAGAAACCTTCTTCAACATTATTTCTAAGGTAAATACAATTCCATTGATATAGATTTCAATATCATATCGTTTCAGATTGGGTCTAGATCGAGGATTTAAGTTCAAACTCGTTTTTGGGGAAAACCCCATAGGTTGAGGATTCGATGTTTGGATTTGATTGTAACGGAAGGTTGTGAAAGAGTATCAATCATGTATATAATGACCTTAGATGCTAGAGACACTTTGACATTGATGAAATTGAGGTTTTGAGGCTTAAAAATTGGAGTTGACGAAGTTGAAGTCGTTCTTATTCGAGAAAATCGCGTTCTATAGATTTTGGATCGACAGGGGGTCCAACCGATTAGGATTGTAGGCCAACCGGTTGGGAGTGAGTCTGTCCAAGGGTTGGGTGGGGCTCGATCGGTTGGGATTGGAGACCAACTGGTTGGGGTTGTGGCTGCCAGGTACGACCGGTTGGGGGTTCTGGTCCGACCGATTGGGATGGGTTCTGTCAAAAAATTTGGTTAAGTCGTTGGGAGTTGTAAATGTCTAAAATAATGTCATGTAAGGATAATTCTTGGTACATTAAGGCATGTAAAAATTTGATTAATAATTCCTTATTTGTTCCCCAATTTATAATTGCAATATAGACTGAAATTGTAATTGTTTTGATATGGATACTCGAGGAAGGTATTGAGACCTCTCTCAAGGACAAGGAGAAGGTTTGAACCAGGGAAGGAAAAGGTTTGAACAACGGTGCTGGTGAGTGTAAGGATATGGTATTTTTGATGGTACATTCGCAATTGGTTTTCTTGGTTAACTGTTAATATTGCACCAGACCATGACTGTTTTATTGTTGTTGAGATGCATGAACATAAATGCATAATAAGAATGAGATGTATGAACATAAATGCATGATGAGAATGAGATACATGAACATAATTGCATGATGAGAATGAGATGTGTTACCGTTTTCCGGATTGGCATTTCCCGGAAACTATTTGTTGCATTTGATCTTTTATTTGTGGTTTGGAGTAGCATAGATAGATGCTCCTTTCCCGGGCTTTGAAGTCTTGTTGAAGATCAAGATGCGGCTTTTCGGCAACCAAAATTGAAGACTTCTTGGCGTGCAAAGGTGTGTTCAAGATTCGTTCCTTCTTAGATATTCCTTTTAGGTCTTGTTCTTTGTTATTCATGCCTTTGTGATCATTCTAGGCACGATTTAATCTTTCCGAGTCGTGTTCGTTCTTAGTTCCTCCTTTTGTAATTTTTCTCCACTCAGTTCCCGAGTTTCGGTTAAGTGTTCTGTGTTCGAATTTTGTTAGGCCGATCCTAAATCGTGAAAAATTTGAGCACACAATTTTTTGTTATATTTTAAAATTATTTTTTAAAATTGAATCTCATTTTTAGTTAATATAAGTTCTGAAATAAAATCGTGTTTAAAAATCATCACTTTTTAATAAAAATCAATTTCTAAAATCGTTTTCAATTTGAGATTCACAAAATCGTAAGTGCAGTCCACTAATTCCAAAACGATTTCAAAAACC
The DNA here is from genome assembly GCA_002855965.1 of Monotropa hypopitys. NCBI lineage: Eukaryota > Viridiplantae > Streptophyta > Magnoliopsida > Ericales > Ericaceae > Monotropa > Monotropa hypopitys. Next base: position 235 of record NMUG010002178.1, on the reverse strand, counting down.
AAATTTTCTAAATCAATTTTCAAAAATCGTTTTGATTGGAATATCCCTTAATTACTCAAAATCAATTCTTTCCAAAAAAAAATCGATTTCAACATCTCTATTTTTTAGTTTCCAAATTGGAACCCACTGTCCCAAAATCGTTTTTTTTTAAAATCAAAAGTGGGGCATCACTTACCTATATACACGACAGAAGTGAGGAGAAAAACAGGGGGATAGGTCCACCCATGTTTTGAAT
>NMUG010002177.1:0-16421 GCA_002855965.1 Monotropa hypopitys | reverse complement strand
GTTCTTTTCTTTCCAAAATCTGTACAAGTGAAGATTCTTATAAATAAAATGATAAATGTTGCTTTGCCAAATATTCCCATCTTTCCAAAATCTTTTTCCTTTTGTATAATATATATATATATACCAGATTTCTATATCTTTCACATTTCCCACTTTCCTGGATCTAAATTTGATCCACTATCATAAGATCGAATAAGGGATCTTTACACAACTTTCTTTTCCTTTCATTCCTTTCCACTTATATAATATAATATACTAGTATAGCCAAGGGTCATTCAAATCCGCTGACCAGCGTTATTTCCAGATCTGTCTCCCGAATAATCATGCATGATGAATACACAAGTCATGAGTTTCAGGGGCCTCTCCACCTCCCAGCGGTAAGGTACTAGCTCCCAACCTCCAGGTGCATATATATATATAAGTGAGTCTCCATGCCAATATAGGCCAGTAACAAACTCCTCGACATAAACCCCGAGGTAGGTTTCAAGGCTATAAAGTATGATAACTCTGTCAAAATACTTTTAAAAGTATAAAATGAAAACCATTTTCCATATTTCCACTTTCTTTCCATCTTTCTCAAAACCATGATTTAAAATCATTTTCCATACTTTTCTCTTTTTCCACATTATTCTCATAAGTGACAGTTTTTACAAAACACTTTCCTTTTTCATGATTTGGTACAAAATGCATTTTAGTTAATCTACTATCTTATTTATAGAGTTCTTAAAATATACTCACGTTGAAATTAGGCAATGTTCTTTCCTTTATCAGCTGCTGTGAAAGGTGATGGATCCAAACCTATTTTAACAATAATTTCTTTAATTAGAACATAAAACATTTAATTTATATAATATTCTGATTTTTTTCCAAATTCCATGATTTTCTTCATTTTCTGCTCAAAATACCAAAACTGTCATTTTTGGAAAAATCACCTAGATATCGGTATCTTAGGTTCTAAGATATCGGTATCTAGGGTTTTACAAGATACCGGTTTGAAGAATCTGAAGAAATCGGTTTCTGGAATTTTTGTGTGAAGATATCGGTATCTAGAACATGAAGATATCGGTTTCTACAGTTCTGCACAAGATATCGGTTTCTGAGGAAACAAGTTACCGGTTTCTAAGGACAACCTAAAGTATCGATTTCTAAGGTTATGAAGATACCGCAGACCAAACTCATCAAGATACCAGTTTCTGAGAGATATCTCAAGATACCGATTACTGAGGTGCAAGATACCGCGGGTCCTCAAAACTAAGATACCGGTATCTAAGAAAACCTAGATATCGGTATCTAGGGTCTGTTACAGACCTTCGAGGAAGATGACAATGGTGGTTCTGAGATTCGAAAAATGACCAAATCTCAACCAAATTTGACGAGACAAATTGCTACACGACCCTAAGAACAAGTAGAACATAATACAAAAGATGGATTCTGAAATTTACCTCAGATTGAAGGCGAAAATTAAATGAAAACGAATTTGACGAATTTGGGGATTTCCTGTAACTTTTCTTCTCGGACAAATTCTTCCAATTCAATACGAGCAGGAACAAATGCTAAACTCTATGACACACATCTATCTCTCAATTTGGTTTACACACTATTACAGAATCGAATTTGGGATGAGAAGGGTTTTGGAGAGAGATTGGTTCTGAACCAAAATTGGGTTTGAACACACAACTTCTAAATTATATAATGACAGCCTAAGGACTGATGGATTTCCAATGCCAACTCTTGGATATGAGTTCCAGTCAAGCTTGGGAACTAAACATTCGAATGATTTGACAAAAATATGTGTATAAGACTTGCCTCCTCCTCTTTTCCGCTTGGCAGCTTCTGTCATTACTCTGAAGGTCCAAGATATCGGTATCTTGGGCTTCCAAGATACCGGTATCTAGAGCATTTTCTCTAGATTTTTGGTTTTCTTTTATTTTAACTCCAAAAATTTCTAGAAAATTCCTAAAATTATATTTTAATATTCTAAGGGTTTTAGAAGTATTTTGGATAATTTTTATTAATTTATCTTAATAATTTTAATTATCTTAATTAATTGATTAGGCTTAATTAATGAGAACGGGTTCTACATTTCACATATAGTAAAATAAAACATAACACATTGCAAAATTAAAAGTAACATAACGCACTCATCGAATATTTAAAGGGAATTCACTTTTGATTTGACCTTGTCGGATAACCAAATTTAGATGCATTACCTGAAATAAATTTAAGCTATTCCTATCAATTTAGGTTGCATAGTCAAATAAAATTAAAATACTAAAGCATACTATTTCTGAATTCAAATTAACAATTATGATTCACTTATGTTTGGTTTTACATCTACTTCATGTTTTCTGTTTTTAGTTTCAGTTTTTTTTAAAATCAGAAAGTAAAAGTTTGTTTGGTTATCTACTTTTACTTTCAAATTATTACACAACAACCTCCAAATTAAATTTTTGTAAGTGTTACATACATTATATTCCAAGGTCGTTGTGCCCTGTTTTCTGTTTCAAAAAAAAATGAAAGTAGCAAAAGTCTACTTTCTATTTTCTGTTTTCTGTTTTCAAAAAAAGAGAAAACAGAAAACAGGAAGTAGAAGTAAAACCAAACAAGGCCTTAGATTTATGATCCTAAATACTTAGAACGAATAATGACCTTTCATTTTGAATTGAAAGTCATTTTTTGGTTGAAATTTTGTGACAATAGAGTTTTACATTATAAAATATGCGATGCTCTTTAAGAGAAGTGAAACAAGGTAGTATTGAAATAGGACCCATGAAAAAACATAGGTACTGTTGTTTTGAGTAACTCCTAAATTTAGTTAAAAGCAATACTATTGTCAAAAAAAATGACACAAAGCTTAAGAGCTGGACCAGCTAAACAACCTATCATAGTTTAATTTTGGACACTATCTAGTTTAACAGTACACCAATGCATAGCAAACTACAATGACTTACAAAATCTTTAAAAACAGACAGATAAATGACCGTAATTGATATTATTTTGATACTAATGAGGATTCTTCTTCATTATTGTTGCTTTCACAATCAACTCAAATTCTAGCATCTCAATAACCTAATTTAATGCTTGTAATTAATACATGCAATTAATTACACACAGGACCCGAGTTACACAAACACACACGAACAACAGCACATGCACACACGAACTCGTGCATGCACACACATCACACACACATACATACATACCTTCCTCCGGACCACCGCACAACCACCACCCGCCACCACCAATGGAACACAGCCGAATCCCGCACCGTCTAGAACCGTCGCCGTTCGATCGCCCTCCACCGTCGCTGGCATCGCACACCATCGCGCCACCCGATGCCACCCTATCGTATCTCTCTCCCTCTCGCGATTGGGTTTCTCAGTTGGGTTCTCGATCTCTCTCTCCCCAATGTGTTTCACTCGGTGGCTTTTGGATGAATCCAATTTTTGGGGTTTGATTTACAGAGCATGTCTATTTTGGTTGTCTCCAAAATAAAATATGTAAGTCAATTAAAGTTGTTGGGGTCGAACTAAAGAAAGACCGGAGCCACGACCTCCTCTAGGAGGACTGCAACACGTGTTAGCTATCTGGGGCCGAGCAACCAAGAGCCGACGACATGGTCTCCTTGAAGCCTCACAGCCCGGGGATGGTTCCTAGTCAGTAGTACAGCCAGCCGAGGTCATGCGACCGAGCAGAAGCAAGGGCCAATGGAAGGAGGCTTCCCTGTGGCTTACTTCGGCATGGAAGGTTTATTGCCCGGGGACAGCTCCTCGTCGATGATTGACCGTACCGAAGGGTGTCCCATCGGCCGAACAAGACAAATACCTCATCTGCAGCAAAGATTCCCTCGGAGATAGCATCCCGGGTTTTGTGCACATGGCAGACACATGTCTGACACAGAGATCAGTTTTTCCGTGATTCCCGCAGCACGCCAGACATGCTTTATCAGCTTTTCTTCTGCCCAATGCTGTCATGCGACGCCTCTTGAAACTGTCAGGGCTGACCTGTCGGTCGGATGTTCAAGCGCACAGAGGGGACAGGTGCACTGCCCCATGACACAGCACAGCATCACACTCGCGCTGAAGCGCGTGTCTCTCACTCTCTAATGGTTCTATAAATAGAAGGAGCATTCATTGCAAAGGTACAACTTCTCTCACTAGCCAAAGCTCTTTCCATTTACTTTCTCTCTCTACAAATCCCTTACTGACTTTGCCATCGGAGGGTCCACCGGCGACATCCGCTGGTAGCCTAACGTTTCCTTCTTTTGCATCCAAGATCTCAGCCTCATCTCCACCGCTAGCAACCAGGGACCATCACAAGAAAGGCTTATCCCCCAACAATTGGCAATTCTGCTGGGAACCCATTCCTAAACTCTCAAATCTCCAAATCTAGCTTGAAGATGACTTCCAAAAACCAAAACTCTAGAGGAAACCAGTCTGATGGCCGAAGAACCAAGGTGAAGGAAGTAGTGAGGGAAGGGGACTCTGCTCTCCAAACTCCCGAGCATACCCGTACCATACCAGCGAATGTCCAGAACCTCCGGCCAAGCTCACCACGAGGCAGCATATCCGTCAGTTGGAAGGCGATCTATGCTGAATGGATCACCAAATTGATGCCATCATCCGTAAAATAGCCCTCCTAAGGGAGGCCACCCAGAAGAAAAGAGAGGCACCTGCACCCAGCCGTGCCGAGAAAGATGATCGAGAATACCAGGAGCCTTACTAGAGTAGGAGGAGGTCTGAGCAGGACAAGCCTTTGGTCCTGAACAGGCTTGGAAGGAAGGAAGAAGTCCCTGTCCGAAGGAGGGACAACGAGGACCGACACATCAGGCGTCGAGTCTCGCCTCCCCAGCATAGGGACGAACGCTCGGCCGAGAGTCGTCGGCCACCTGTCTTTGACCGCCTCGGCCCCAGCATAGTTCCATCAGCTCAGAGACTTCGCCCAGTGTAGGAGTTGTCACCAATCTGCGATCGGAGGCACAACGATCATGGAGAAAGCCAGGCACCTCATTAAGAGCAAGAGGTTACCTAGAGGAGAAGAAGAGAGGTCTTACCGGCTCAGACCAATGAGTCGTGCCGGCGGGTTAGAATCCCCTGCACTCCATTCTCTCTGGAAATTGAAGCTGCAAGGCCTCCAATAGGTTTCTCAACCCCCAAGTTCAATAAGTACGATCCCAAAATGGATTCGTACACTTCAGGAAAATGATGTCCCTCTACTCGGGGGAGGATGCCTTGATGTGCAAGATCTTTCCATCCAGCTTAGGAGAAGTTGGGTTGCTCTGGTTTGACCGTCTGCCAGTAGGGTCCATCTCCTCCTGGAGAGACCTTTCAACGACCTTCCTGGTACGGTTCATCACCAGCACCAGGGTCAAAAAGGAGGTTGATTCCCTCCTCGGCCTTCGGCGAGTGAGGTCAGAATCTCTGCGCCAATACGCAACCCGGTATTGGTACCTCTACAACGAGCTCGAAGACTGCGATCAAAAAATCACAGTGACGTTATTTAAACTCGTCCTGGACCACTCCACTCGAGAGTTTTCTATTCCCTCTGGCCACCATGAATGAGCTCATGGCCAGGATTGAGCTCCACGCCAAATTCGAAGAGGCCAAGGAGGAAAGGAGCAAGACCAAGTAATGCTCTGGCCACGGTTCAAACAACAATAGTGTGGTCAGAAGGAAGGAGACCAACATTGTCCAGCCAGGAGAGCCGCGAACATACAAGCCGTATGAATTCGTGGCCCACACCACCGTCTTCAAACAGCCAACATTTATGCTCCTTCGCAAAATCGAACCTAGCCCTTTCCAGATGACCTCCAGTCCCAAAGTCAGTGCTACTACACGAACAAGAAACCACACTCAAATATTTTCATCCTTCTCTCTCAACCAAGAAGTAACCACAAACGCAAAGCACTAAGTCCAACACAAATCCTCAAGTAACTTCAAAACACAAGTCAATATCAACTCTCGCATCCAGTAACGGTAGAGCACTACCAGCATCAACTACTTGGTACTAATTCGCAAGGAGAATCTACTAACCCGATAGCATTTCACATCCCAAGTGAATCACACACAATCTCTGCCATGACAAGGCCTTACCAAACTGAGATATTCTTACTTTCCAAGAAGGCCACAACCACTAGATCACCAAGTACTAACACATCAAGAAGCAACCACCAATCACAATCCCACAAGCAAGGTCATTCCGAGATTTCACAACTTACACAAGGAATGAGACGTACCAGGGAGACCCAATCAATCCCAAAGGTGAACAACCATCAACCACAAGGCTATCCAACGAGAAGCCTACCATGCAACTGAAGTGGGAGTCAAAACTCAACCACCGGGAAAATAGTCAACATCAACGGTGCAAACGACAAGTTCCAGATATCAACTTCAAGAGATGGAACAGAACCCAAGGCTCAACCACAAGAGCACCACAACTTCCCAACTGCAAAGGCCTACTATCAACCCATCAACGTCAAGAAGAATGACATTCTTCCACAATGAATATCGAGCAAGGAGTTCATCCACGATCACGATAGAAAGAATTCAAGAAACAATTACCCAATCACCCACAGAATCATCATCTTCACTAGGAGGGCAAACGAGAATCAAATCCATTGACTGCTGCCAAGTCCATCATCCGCCACTAGAGATAGGCTCAAAAGCCACAACGATAACAACAAGAATCCGATTCCTACGAGGGAATAGGCTCGACAAGCCACAACTGCAACCACCAACGATCAAAATCGAGGAATAAGAAGCCAAATCACCACAAGAGCCAACGAAGGAATCCATTCACACTCTAAGAATAAAGAACTCTAAACAGTTCATCACGTTAGAGTAGGAATCACCACTATTACCCAAAGGATACTACCGGAACAAACAAGTCCAACACACACACAAGATACTCTAAAAGATGCCAAGACCGGCTCGAAAGTCACCTCAATATAGACATGAATTTGCTTAAATTTTCAAAAGAACAACAACAAGACCAAATCGAAGGAGTAGACACCACGAATTTCCAAACCATCTTATTAATTCGAATTATAAAACTTGTTGTTTTAAGATATCCATGCAATGTACACACATTCAATGCCTAGATACACATGACATGCCTCCTAAATGCAATTCCCAAGATCTACGCAAGAGAAACTGTGCACCCATCGAGACTAAAAGTCTCCCCAAAGTCCTAGGTAATCGAGAACGAGCACTCTGATACCAACTATAACACTCCCAAATTTTGAAACATATTTTTTTTTTGAAATAAAGAAATGGAGTGTTAAATATGTAACGAGTATCCAAACAAAAGTGAAGTAATATCTACCACAACACACTACCCATCATACTAATTATTACAATACATGCCTCACACTGAAATGAAATACAAATGAAAGAGGCTAATATAGTTTTATAACATAACCCTATACAATAGTACCCCAATTAAAAGAAAAGGCCAAAATAGGATTTTATAATATAATCATGTACAAGATGGCCAACAGAAAAGTAAAAGAAATACAGTGCTGAAAAAGTAAAGCAATCTGCCACTACAGTCCACTATAGCTCCATATCCTGTGAAGAATCCAACAACCACTCCAAATCAAGGAGAAAGGGTCCTACAAAAGTAAAGGGTCAGGCACCACAACCTGATAGAGATATTCTATCTCCAAGCGTCTATAATATTGGGGTGAAGGTGTGTGTTAATACAAGGAATGTAATGTGACTTATACAATGGATCTCACTATATTTTAAAACTGTGAATTTCGTTCCAACATTCCACATTTGACTCATCATAGGGTAAAAGTAGTACAAGACTCGAGAGAGAGTTATCAACACTGGAAGTGACCCTACGTTTTCCAAAAACAACTCATTTTATAAGACTCCAAAGGAATAGTCACTGACCTATGATAACTTTTAACAAATCAATAAAGCTTTTAAACGACAAGGATCATCAATAAGATATTTAATCATCTACGACCCTAAAATACCCTTTTTATAATCTTAACATTAGGTTTTGAATAATACAAAACTCCTAGAAAACTCTCAAAGATGACTCAATGTCACTAACCAAAGAATCCCTCAAAGTTCTTCTGCACCAATGCAACCAAAATGGTCAATCGGTTCAACTGGAACATGAAGTTCCTCTACACCGTTGCAACCTTTCCTCCCAACTGGTGCAACCCAACCTAAACCTCAAGTCAGAACATCCTTGCACCGGTTCACCCTAAACTCCAACCGGTTCAGCCTCACCAGAGACTCCATGCACCGATTCATACAAACTCTCAACCGGTTCTATCACGACCCAACTCGATTAATTAACAAGGTAATCACCGGATTAGCGACGTGGCATATTCATACCTGGATACAAAACACTAATCACCCACAAATCTGATAAGATAGACTCAACTCAAAATCTCTGAAATAAAACTCTAATAATAATACCACTGATACATAACTCTGATAATACGAACAAAGAAATAAAAACCTTGGGCAACATGCCCTGATACAACACCGCCTCAAACTGCTACAACTCAACTGCTACAACTCAAAACACTAACTCAAAGAGAGATAAACATTCTCTCAAAATACATCAAAGGACAAGTAAAAAGACTCACAAACCCTAACAACTCTACAACACTATAATTGGATTGGAGGACTCTAGCTCCAATCACCTTATAGAAAGACAAAAGTGTGCATCAACGACGACGACTGGTGAATACTATAGAAAAGCATAATGAAGAGGAGTAAAAATAGCCAAGGATCGCTATTTTACAACACACGTCTTTTTCCTTCAAAAACTCATCTCAATAAAGAAATTCCTTTTTGTTTTACGAAAATCTCTTTTAAGCATTTTCTCGAATGCCATTAAAAATCCCTTCTCCCCAAAACAATTTCCCTTCTTATACACACACCAAATACCCATTTCCCATTTTCAAATCACATTTCTCAATAATCATAATAATCTCATATATCATCTCAATAATCTAATACGATCAAACCCATCTCAAATCACATCACATCACAGAAACTATAATGGCCAATGATCATTCCCGCTAATCAGCGTTGAGACACAGATCTGTTCACTTGTGAATATCCGGATAGATACACCATAATAAACCAAGGGCCGCTCATTTCCCTGCCCGAGGGGTAAGGACTAATAATAACCTCGTGTATATATATATATATATATAAACTTTCCCCTGTGCAAAACACCCCGGTATATAAACTCAATAGTACCTCGCGTACTATGGCAAGGTCATTTAGGCACGATCCAAGATATCATCTCAATGGATAGAAACTCTTTATTAAATATTTTAAAAGACTTTTCTTATTTTCTTTCCTAAAACCTTTATTTAAAAGATTTTTCTTTAATTACTTCTCCCTAAAACCATTTTATTTCAAATCATACCTCTTTTCAAAACCATTTTATTAATCTTTCAATCAAAACACTTATTCTTATTTCAAAACATTCCTTTTACTTCCCAAAACACGTGATCCGTATGATTCTGTCATTTTCCCCAAATACTTTCAAAACACCCATTTGTAATATTAAAAGTACTAAATACTCAATATTATAAAAATCTACAACGTATTCACCTAATACACGATGGCCTATTGAATAACCTGTTTGCCTTCCCAATGAACCGTTAATGATGGCGGTTCCTTAACACCTATCAATAATCCAATGAATTATACAAGAATCGATAACAAACTATTCACACTTTCCTTAAATTCTTACAATTCTTTGATTTATTAACAAGTATCTCATTAATCTTCTATACTCTTTAAACTAAGGAAACTCAATTAAATACACTGATTAGGCACTGACTTTTAGGTCCAAAAATATTTCCTAAACTTTTCGGCCAAGGCCCGAGGCAAAACCCGAGCATTTGGGCTCACTACCAAACCTATAAGCCCACCGGATCCAACACTAGTGGCTCCACCGGTGGCACTAGTAGAAGGCCCGGTGCCCAGCCTGGTGATGGCCCCGATCCTAGCCCCGGTCATGCGATGTTCTGTGATTTATGGGTTTTCTTCTGAAATGATTTTGATCGATTGAACTACCAAATCTCAATTGTTTTGCTTTAAATTTTAACCAAATGATTTAAGCATGATATGTGATGAATCTGTAATCTTACTTTTGAGAAATCTTACCTCAGATGATTGAATTAAAATCAAACGCTTTTGACACGAACTTGGATTTTCTCCTTTTCCTATGCATTGTTCATCATCCTCTATACTGAACTCTCTACAAATCAACTCCTTTCATTCCTTCTCTCTCTCTGATCCTCTCACCCGAACCACTTCCACTCTCAAAATCAAAGCTCTCTCTCAACTCACACAATTATTTTGATCTATTGTTTTACAAATTGATTTTTGATGAATATTATACATATAACAGTTCTTTTCATTTTCATTTCTTCTACGACTTCTCAATAAAGATCGACACATCACAAATCATTCACACCTGCACTAACCAAATCCTTGACACCTCAAACCATGCGGATAGACTCCCTCTATATTCTCACACGTCAATGGATAGATACAGATTGATCCTTACACCATTGCCACATCGCATAGACATTTGACAATACAAAGCTCATTTTCTAATTTTCTTCTTATATTACTCTTTTCAACTTTAGGTTTTAATTCTAACACTAAGACCCCGTAAAACTTATAAAACCTTAAAATCAGCTTCCATTTATCTCCAAATGCCTTTAAAATTTCTAAATTTAGTTTATAAATTTCCAAATAAATTCTCAATAATCTTTAAATTATTTACTTAAACTTTATAATTTATTTCAACTATTTAATGTTATTTGATAATATTTTTAATTATCTTAATCCTCTATTATTATTCGCTAATGACCCTTAAATATGGTGCAGGTTTCATAGGTTCAGCCTCACCAGAGCCTCCTTGAACCGGTTCATACAAACTCTCAACCGATGCAACCAGCCTTTGAGACCATCCAACAAGATCTCCCTGTACCGGTTCTGTGAGACCCGAGTCTAAGGTGTCAACTAGAGTCCCATAGAATAGATTCGGGTCAGTAGACAAGTCCCACATCGCTTGGTGGATGTAAGTTGTGTGTGCTATAAATAATAGATCCTGAACCTACCTTGCACAATACCCTTTAAAGACGTGCAGGCGTGAAAGCCCATTGGAACATCCCAGTTAAGCGTGCTCATCCTGGATTAGTCCAAGGATGGGTGACCCCTCTAGGAGGTCCATTGGGACTTTCCAGTCAAAGTGGACAATATTATGCAGGGCAGGTGTAACGTCCTGTAATTTAATGCGATTATTTTTAACGTTAAATCCATCGATTATTCGTTAGAAAATCTTTCGTTGATTATTTGGTTCGTTTTAACATCGTTTGGACGAATGAGGAGGGCCGTGGGAGAGCCTTAGACATTTGTTTTATTGCGTAGGACGTTGGAAAAGTGTTTGGAGGTGCGTTGAGACGAGCCAAGAGCATTTTGGCAAGATTTGAAGAAAATCTGGGTTGGTCGTCCGGACCATACCCTTGGCTCGTCTGGACGACGATGGCAGATAAAAGATTTTCGGTTCAGTGATGGTTGTCCGGACCATCCTCATTTCTCGTCCGGGCCATGGGTTTCGTCCGGACGAAGCTCATTGGTCGTTCGGACCAAGGTTCCTGAGACAGTTTTGGTTCACTTCTGGTGGTGTCGTCCAGACGACACCTCACCTTCGTCCGGACGACGGTCGGCTGAAATTTTAGAAATCGCATTTAATGAGGGGTATTTTGGTCTTTTAACTTATGGGACTTTATAAGGGTTGTATAATTCGGTTTTATACACAAACCCTCATATCTCTCTCTCACTAAGTTGCTCTCATCTCTCTCCCCTCTCTCCTACAACCTCCATTGGATGCCAAGTGAAGAGCTTGGTTTTGAATGCCTTCGGAGGCTCAAATCAAGAAAACCCGTGAAGTAAAGTTGATCCACGACTCCCAATCTACGCGTGACATACCAAGGTTTCGTTGCTCTCTAAATTTTGGATTTCGGGAAAACTCCTTGAGGTAGGAAATGCTTCTTATTTGGTATGTTCTTGGTTGTACTCTCCCCAAATCCCTTATGTGAGTTCCTAATTTTGGTCAATTTCATGTCTATGCATAAACTTCAAATTGACCTAGGGTTTGATGTTAAATCATGAAATTTGTTGAGGGCTTTGGTGTCTCTAGTGTTTAATGGCATTTGGGTGAAGTCAATTTCATGTGTGAGTAATTTAGGTGAAAACCCCCAAACTTGAGAAAGACCCTAGATTTTATAAATTGGGCCTTTTGCTAAATTAGTGGTCTCATGATAGAATTGAATGAGTATTCATGTGTTTGGGCATAATTCATGTTGAATTGACGTATTGGACATATAAATCATATGTGGAAATCATGAGATGGCATATGTGTTTCATATTATATCGATTGAGTCATGCATTGATTTAATGGGAATACATGACATTGGTTTGAAATCAACTAGCGTTGGCTAAGAGTAATAGTATGACGGACTTAACGAACGAAACACTATAACGTACATGGTTGGTACACTTGACTAGCGTTGGCTAGGTGACGTAACGATGGGGGTGATTGATCTTGTATACGGAAACAGACTTCTGACGGGGTTTTCGGGATGGTCGCGCCATCCACGACATTGTGCACAATGGGGGTTACTTGGCCCTCCCAGCGATTACTTGGGGAATGACGGACAGGATGGTTAGTGGGTTTGGCCGCCTACTAGACTATTCCTACCCTATCAAATGTTACATGACACGTTGGACTAGGATAGCCCGGAGTGGACTTCTGATGGGACTCCGTGGCGTATCCACGATTACGAAACACGATGGTTAAACAGTTTGAATAACTTGGGATGGACTTCTGATGGAATCCCAAGGGTTATTCATGTTTGAAACACAAGGAACAATGTGGTGAACTTTTATGTTTATATAAAGGAAAGTGAATGGAAAGTCATATGCATGTTCATAAGCACTTGTTCTAGTTACTTGTTTAGCATATCATGTTCGTGGTTGTGTGATAGAGTCACATGATGGAAATGGATCATTGCCTTTGTTATGCTTGTTACATATGCATGTGTTGCATGTCCAACATTCACACACTCGTCCACGTCGATCTTGAACATGCTAGATAATAGATATTTCCTACTTTGACATGATACGCCCTTATTTTTCTCCACAGGTTGTGATCCTTCTTTGGGAGGCATGGATGCTTGAGGCATTGGAAAGGATTTGAAAAAGAAGTCCCTTACTTTTGATTTTATTTTAAATTGAGGCTCGAGGAGCTTGTAATAGAGTATGGAAATTTTGTAACATTTTGACTAGTACATCTCTCTCTCTCCCTAACTCTATGGTTTGATTTTGGTTTGTAACGATTTAAACTCATGACTGGATTTTCATGTTTGTGTGATTGGGATAGTTGATATTTAGATATTTAATTGTGAAGTGATGGTCCATTGTTGTTCACAATTTTTAAATGATTTAAAAAAATAATGGCTTGAAAATCCGGGGCGTGACAACAGAGGCAGATCGTTACATATGGTATCAGAGCCTGCAAACCAGAAATGTGGGACCATAGTAGAATCATGACCCCACATGAGGACATGTGGTCCAAGTGGGAGAGATTGTGACACCCCAGTCTAAGGTGTCAATTAGAGTCCCAGAGGGGAAATCCGGGTCAATGGACAAGTCCCACATCTCTTGGTGGATATAAGTTGTGTGCACTATAAATAATAAATCATGAACCTATCTTGCACAAGGCCTTTTAAAACATGTGGGCATCAAAACCCATTGGAACATCCCATTTAAGCATGCTCATCATCCCAATTAAGCATGCTCATCTTGGATTAGTCCAGGGATGGGTGACCCCCCTGGGAAGTCTATTGTGACTTGACGGCTAAAGCGGACAATATTGTGCAGGGCAGAAGAAGATCGTTACAGGTTCACATGTTACTTCAATCGGTGCACAAAGGCTTAAAACTGGGTTTTCTCTCCTTTAAGGCCAAGAACGAACCCCCTCATCACCAATCTCCAAAACTCGATCTAAAATATCAAAAACCTCTAAAATCCTTCATTCCTATGGATTCCCTCGACAAAAATACACATCATACTCAAAATCTCAAGGCCTATAAACACCTTTAAGGTTACAAATCGAGGATTCTCTCTCTCAAAACCTTACAACCTCTATAACAATAGAGAAACTTAGATCTCCTATAGATTTTTATGAAATCAAAGACGAGTATAAGATATTATAATACTTACAAGATGGGTGATGATTGATGAGAGAGATCTCTCTAGAAAGCCAAGCCAAAATCCTCTTTCTCTCTCTCTCTCTACCTCCCTCAAGCACACATATGAATATGATATTAGAGTTAGGGAAACCCCCTTAATTCAGATTTTAAGGGCAATTGACCAATTTACCCTCCTCAAAAACCCTTATTTACTATAATGCCATCACTATTTATACCATGTCACCCATATAATTGCATACTTTCACTAAATAACATTTGAACATGATTATTCTCAATATAACTATTCTTTTCGATACTTTTACCATATATACCCTTAATCACATTGTAATTCAATTATTAACATGACTAATTAAATTAGATTCTTTAAATGGGATGGGTGTGATAGGCGCCTTCTGGCGCAATGGCTCTCATTACCACCTCTTCGGGCAGAGACTTCGTCAGCTTGTCGCCCCAGGTGATTCAGAGCAGACACCCTTTCACCACTAGAGGGCTTACACTACTTTGGGAGGGCATCCGGTAATCTGGATCATTGTCTTCAGTGTGGTTGGGAACTGGAACCAGTCCTTTCTTTTCGATAGCCTCCCTCAAGCGAATCATTTTCCGCATGAGGGCATCGATCTATTCCTCCTTTTTTCCAATGTCACCTTGTAGTTTCCAGATGTACTGCTTGGTGGTCACCTTAGCCGGAGCATCCAGACAAGATGTATCGTGGCTGGCATTATCGGTCTGCATTTGTATTCCTGAACAGATGTCGGTTGCCGGAGCTATGGTGTCGTCGTCGACTCCCTTTCCCTTGGCTTGTCGAGCATCGGTGCTCCTCCTCCTGGAAGTGTTATGCCCACTCTGACATTTATTATGGTAGCAACTTGAAGAGATGGGGAATTCAAAGAAATGAAAGCAAGTCCCCAGCAGAGTCGCCAATTGAAGCGATGATTTTGCTTTCCGATCATCTAAGGCTGAATCCTTCACCTAGTTGCATAATTAGAACACACTAGGCTACCGACAATGCCATCCGTTAATCCTCTAATAATTAAGTCAATGAGAGTTCTAGAGAGAGATAGAGAGCAATTTGACAAAGTTTGGATTTAGAAGATGGTGTACCTTAAATATGGAATGCTCCTCTCCTTTTATAGAAGCATTGTCGAGTGGCTGGTATGCGCTTCGCCGCAAGTGAGCCTCCAACCTGACTCCTTGGGACAGTGCGTGTAACAAATCACTCCCACCTTCCACAATATTGTCTGCTTTGGCCATCAAGTCCCAGTGGACTTCCAAGGGTCACCCATCCTGGGACTAATATAGGACAAGCACGTTTAATTGGGATATTCTAATGGGCTTTGACGCTCGCACGACTTTAAAAGGCCTTTGTGCAAGATAGGTTCATGATCTATTATTTATATCACACATAACTTATATCCACTAAGCAATGTAGGACTTGTCCACTAACCGGGATCTCCTCTATGAGATTCTAGTTGACACCGTAGACTGGAGTATCACAATCTCTCCCACTTGTGGAAATTTGGGGTAACATGTGTAAAGTGTGGAAATATTATGTATAATGGGGCAATCCGTGTTAAATAAGGCTCTGTGAGCGTGTGGTCTTAGTAAAGGAGATTGTGACACCCTAGTTTAAGGTGTCAACTGGAGTCTCAGAGGGAACATTTGGGTCAGTGGACAAGTTCCACATCATTTTGTAACGACTCATCCCCACCCTGTACAATATTGTTCGCTTTGGCTCGAACCCACCATTAATTTACATTTATTAAAAATTTCCAATAATTCTATAATTAAGACATGAGCCTTAATTTAAATTTTTGAATATTCTCTTTTAAGTTGTTTTCAATTTCAGGGGTGTGACACCTGCAATCATGGACTAAGGTAAAAAATATAGTATATTGATAAATATTGTTAGCATATAATTCCTTAGTCTTAAACTCATTTAAACTAATTATAAGATTTTAAATAATATAAGCTCAAAATTAAGGATTTAAATTATTTTATATAAAATTTAATTTGTGTAAAAAATCAACAATAATTACATAATCAAAATCTGGAGCAACAATCATAATAGATTTTAAAATTTATGCAAAATTAATTGTTTGTTATAGGAGTAGTATTTAAGAGTATAAGATAAAAAATATATTATGAGTGT
>NMUG010002176.1:0-16423 GCA_002855965.1 Monotropa hypopitys | reverse complement strand
TTTAGAAAAATATTCCTGACATTTTCCCGACATTTGTTTGTCGAGAAGTCATCTGTATTGATCTCCGATGTTTACTCGCGAGAAGGTTCGAACATGCCGGAGATACGTTTTGATTCGTTCTGAGCCTGATTCGGCCGATTCTGAAGTCGACTGATTTATCCCGGCCTTGACTTGACTAATTTTAGATGGTGAGCCAAAATGGGGTATCAACAATGCCCAAAAACCCCACATTTGAAACACTTCACATCATTACCACCCTCAACACAATCCCTTGCTAAGTGACCCGGTGAATTGCACTTGAAGCACTTTTGCACAAAGTCTTTACCCTCAGATCCCGCTGGTTGATTCATAGTTCTTTCTTGTTTGCTTTTCCATCCACTACCTTGACTACCTTTACCACTCCCACAATGACTCTTACTAAATCTTGGTTTAGAATTACTATTTCTAAAGCCATTTCCTCCCGACTTCTCATTATCATTTCTAAAACTTTTTCTGTTCTCCTCCCTTGACAGAATATTTTGCATATCAACTCAAGTTCTCTTAGCCATATCCACAAGATCCGCATAATTGGTCTCCCGAA
Organism: Monotropa hypopitys; assembly: GCA_002855965.1. NCBI lineage: Eukaryota > Viridiplantae > Streptophyta > Magnoliopsida > Ericales > Ericaceae > Monotropa > Monotropa hypopitys. The sequence goes on along the minus strand of NMUG010002176.1, from coordinate 15,843 downwards.
ACTGTAAAAGTTTTGTATACATGATTGGTGCTAATCCCATTCGAAACTTATTACAATTCAAACCTTCAGTACTAACTTTATGCGGTGCATATCTAGACAACTGTGCAAACTTTGCTTCATACTCTGCTACAGACATTCCCCATTGCCTCAAATTTGTAAAAGCTGCTATCTGCTCATACCGGAAACTTTTCGGATAGTACTGCTCATTGAAACCTCTCACGAACCTATCTCTAGTAACAACATTAAGGACATTCAGCTCAACACCAATTGCTGGTACCCCTTCAAGCCTCTTGAAAGACTCCCACCAGTTTCTAGCCTCACCACAAAAGAGAAAAGTGGCTAACACCACTCTTTGATCACCTACCACTCCCATAGTATCTAAGACCAATTCGACCTCTTTCAACCACTCTTCAGCCACCATAGGGTCATTTGACCCTTCAAACACGGTACTACAAAGCCTTTTGAACCTTTCTAGAAGTCCAATACCCACACCCATATCCACATTCTGATTATTCTGCCACTGGAAAAACAAGTTTTGATTTTCATCTAGTTGTGCTATGGCCGCCATCATCCGGGCCTCTTCTCCTACTATAGGTGGAACACCACCTCCACCACTAGGGTTTCCCCCATTGACACTAGCTTCTTACTCTGGTATTTGATTGATAAGTTCCATTGATCTCTGAAATTTCACAACAAGAAACAACATGGTGGAAACAAGTGTTAGATGCCAAAAACTCACGCGTTAGTCAAACGCACCTCAATGACTCAATGCATGACTCGAAATCCTATGTTCCACTACTTAGACATTTCTCCCCAACCACTCAAACTTTTAGCATCTTGTTATATTATGTTTTTCCACTTAATTTTCCAAGACTTCCCATTGGAAGAGAACGTTGATCAGGCGTTCTTCCAATCGGATTTCGAGGCAAGTCCCATGGGTGTCAAAGACACACATAATAGTCACAAAACACTAACACCACAACTTTCGACCATTTCCTCAAACTCATACCTCAAGTATAGTTTTCCATCCATCATACGGTCCCCTAACTCGGACCTAGAACTTATGCTATGATACCAAATTGTAACATCCCAAACTTCAACAACAATTAAAAATATGGAATAAAATTTTTCTTAATTGAAATACCTCAACACATCCTCATTAAGCCAATGGAAAGATCACATCCCATCCATAAACAGATCACTAAATCATTAAGGGTCCACAATGCCTCAACAACTAGAAATTACTAATATGGGAACAAAAGTTCTATTAAGGAAACAATTTCCCAAAACTACATAATAAATGGAACCAAAATAGGTAAAGCGGTAATAATTAACTACTACCAACAAGCACATTATCAGCCCAAGTCTTCTTCCTGGCAACACTGCTCTCTAGCCTCGTAATGGACTGCTATCACTGATTACCTATTTCCAAGTCAAAAACAAGGAAACAGAATGTGAACATATGCATCACAAGTTCTAGATGAAAGGCATGTTAAAGCACGATTTAACTTTAAAAACGCAATATTCCAAAAATAGGAAAGATGCAATGCCATGGGATGAACCAATTTCTTTCTTGACTTTCACATTTTCAAAGCCTTCATACATAATATAATTCTGGATCGCAGGCCCTTTTTTCTAAAAATAACCATTGCTATATGCAATAGTTCGTGCACCCCGTACACTGTCACATGGAACCGCAACCTCATTCCATCATGTCGTCGAACCGCAACCCGACCTCGACATGGAACATGTCACCCAACCACAGCCCGACTTTAACATGTTAAGGGGTATCCCCCATGGCCATATAGGCATCAATCCTCTTCCGTCATATCTCATATACATATAATATAATTTACTTTTTAAATTTCTTTCACGAAACATGCCTATAGGCTATAGTTTTCCTCAAAAACTTCTTTTTCAAAACATTTCTTCCAAAACCTTTGTTATACACAAAATCCTCTCAAACCATGCACATGTAAAACCATATGCAACATGCCATGCAACTTCCCATGATTGGTGCAATTACATAAAAATAAAAGAGCACAAGCATCTAAAATATCGAGATGCTACATTCATACACTCACCGATACTGCTTAACCAAGTTTTTCTTTGCCTTTGTTTAAGGCGTCAAGATTCTCCACGGGATTTCCTGTCAAAAACAACTAACGACTTCAGTCCACAATATATATAAAATCTAACAAAGAGTAATGAAATCATAAAATTACATCAACTGGTTAAATAATCCTTCTTAAACCTCTTACAAAACTCTTTTAATTATCTCCCAATATCTTCCAAAACATCCCAAGGGTTTACCCAAAATTTGCCAGAAAATTACTAACCACGACCGGTCGGCCATTTTCCCGCGACCAGTCGAGACCACAAAATAAGCTTACTGACATTCCACGACTGGTAGACCACTTTACCCACGACCGGTCGCAGCAGGCATAAAAAGCCTACTACTTCATCACGACCGGTCGACCGAGTACACGTGTACCGGTCGCCGCTGTAGAGAATCGAATTTTTTGAAATTTGTTTTTGACGAACTCTTAATCTCCAACCTCCATAACTTCAATCTAAAAGCTTCAACCCGTCACTTATGGTTCACAAATGTTTTTTACCGAGTACACGTGTTCTATTGTTGTTGGATGAACCATGTCCGGAGCATAGGTCGACCTTACTTCTTTCCTACTTGGCCTCCTCAAGTTTGGTGTGGAGCTTGATTCTGGCCATGAGCTCATTCATTGTGGCCAGAGGGAAAAGCATTAGGCCTTCAAACTCTCGGTTGGAGTGGTCTAGGCCAAGCTTAAATGATGTTAATGTGATTTTTTGATCACAATCTTTAATTTCATTGTAGAGGTCCCAATACCGGGTTGCGTATTGGTGTAGAGATTCTGACCTCGCTCGTTAAAGATCGAGGAGGGAATCAACCTCTTTCTTTACCCTAGAGCTGGTGATGAACCGAGCTAGAAAGGCCTTTGAAAGGTCTTTTCATGAGGAGATGGACCCTACTGGCAGTCCGTCAAACCACAACAGACCAACCTCTCTTGGGCTGGAAGGAAAATGTTTGCACATTAGGGCATCCTCCCCTGAGTAAAGGGACATCATTTTCTAAAAGTGGACGATGTGCGTGTACGAATCTATTTTGGGATCGTATTTGTTGAATTTGGGGGCAGAGAATCCTGTCAGAGGCCTCATGGCTTCAATTTTGGGTGAAAATGGAGAGTAGGGCATCCTCTCCCTTTGGCACTGCTCGTGAGACCATTTTGGCCAGACCTCTCTACCTCTTCTCTAGGTGACTTCCTGCTCTGAGAGAGGAACATGGCTATCTTCATAGCCACTGCGCCTCTGATTTCTCGATGGTGACGGCTCCCGTCTCCCCCTCTATCGGGGTCTATCAACTAGCATCACTGAATTGGGGCCCAGGCGGTCAAAGATTGTCGGCCGTTGACTTTTGACCGAATGCTCAGTCATGTGCCGGAGAGGTGGGAGGCGTCGTCTGATGTGATGGTCCTCGATCACACCCTTCCAAGCAGGAACCTCATTCTCTTTCCTTCCTAGTATATTCAGAATCGAGGGCCTGTCCCCGCCGGACCTGCTTCTGCTCGGCGAAGGCATCTGGTGCTCCGCCGCATACTCTCCAGCTTGGATGGGGACATGGATTGCTCTTTTCTTCTTGTTTGCCTCCCTCGGGTGAATCATTTCACGCATAAGGGCATCGATCTAATCATCCCTCCTCCCCAGATCACCATCTAGTTTGAGAATATACTGCCTGGTGGTGAGCTTGGCTGGAGGATCAGGGCATGGCTTAGTGTGGTAATTGACATCTTCGGCAAGAGTCCGTCCGGGGGTACGGACATCAGAGCCTTTTTTCCTAACGATCTCCTTTCCCTTGGCCCTTCGGACATTAGATGCGCTTCCCTTCGAGTTATTCTAGTTCTTGGAGTTCATCTTCAGGTTAGAACAGAAAGTTAAGAGTGTTTGGAGATTTTATAAAGTCTCCCCAGTAGAGTCGCCAATTGTCGGGGGGTAAGCCTTTCAACTGGTGGTTCCAAACAGAAGATGGTAGTGATCGGATGAACTGCCTGCAAAAGAAGAAAATGTTAGGCTACCAGCAGATGTTGCTGGTAAACCCTCCGATGATTAAGTTAGTAAGGGTTTTTAGAGAGAGAGAGAAAGTAAATGGATAGAGTTTTGGATCTAGGAGAAAGTGTACCTCAAACATTGAATGCTCTCCTCTATATATAGGATCATCGGCGAGTGTGTAGCACATGCTTCGGCACGAGCAGGCCTATCACACTCTAGAAATTTTAATTAATTTCAACGTATTTCCTTTTTATTTTCTCATTCTACTTAATAGAGTCCTTTTAGGATTTAATCGAAAATTGGGGAAAATAGGCCTTCCCGGGACCCACATCTTATGTTTGAGGCTGATTAGGAGGTCTGAAAATGGATTCGAGAAGGTTGGTCAATGTTCGAATGATTGCCATTTTATTTGGAAATCACAAAATCTTATTCAAAGTTAAGAACTCCATTTATTTTCCATTTCCTAGTCCATATATCAAAATAGGGAACCCCCATTCCGATTTCATTTCGATATGGGAATGTTTCTATTGGAGAAATGCACTATTACATTTCGATATGAGAACCCCCACTTTTCTCTCTTATTTCAATATACAAAACCTTCTATTCACCTTCCTTCATTAGCCATTTCGATATATACTAGGTGTATATCGAAATGTGGTTTGTTAGCCTTCTATTTCGATATGGCCTTATATCGATATGCATCCTTGTGCATTTCTATATGAAAAGTCCATTGTTCGTCTTCCAGTTATGAACATTTCGATATACCCCTTGGGTATATCGAAATATGTTAGCCCCTGTTTCCTTTTCCTTCAGCCTCATTTCGATACGAGGGACGGGCAATCGAAATATGATATTTCGATATACCACAGTGGGTATATCAAAATGTAAACCCTTCTACTCGTCTTCCCTTAAGTAAGCATTTCGATATACCCTTTGGGTATATCGATATGCAAATCGTTTTGCCCAGATTTTGGCTTGTTGCATATCGATATGCAACTTATGCATATCGATATGCATGTCAGTAAGGGAAAATCGGGAATGATTTTTGGACAAGTATATAAACACCTCTCTCTCATATCTCACGTAAAATACACTCATAACCACAAACCCTAGCCTCACTTTCCTCTCTCTCTCTCTCTCTCTGCAGTCTCTCCTCTCTCTCTCACTTTTCTCCCTCTCAACTCTCTCATTTGAAGGCTTTTGAGCATTTTGCCTTCACAAAGGGTGTTCCCAAGACCATTCTCTACACATTGACGATCTTGAATTCATGTGTATTGAAGAACTCTTATCTAGAGTTGGTTCAATCTTCTCCCAAAGGTAGAGTTTTATAAACACTTGTTTGTATATGCCTTAGTCTCTCTTCTCTCCCTCTTTTAATGAGAAAAATCCTTGGGTTTGAGCATGTATGAGTTTTTCCTAGAGCTTTATCTAGATTGTGTTGAGCCTAGGGTACTTCTAGTTGCTCCAATGGTTTTCTTTTAGTATCAATTTAACTTCCCCTTGAGTGATTTGTAAAAGCCCCAAATTTCCCAAAACCGTAGTTTTGGAAATTTGGGGAAAGATGAAATAGTTGGTGGTTTGATAAAATTGGGGACTCTAATCTTGTATTGGTACCTTAAAAAGTATTGAAAATGATTCAATTTGGCATTTGGCCTAAATTATGGAATTTGGAAATAATGATTTTTGAATCACTTAAATTGGAAGGTATGGATATTAATCCTTGGGTTGGCTATATATTTATGGGATTTTGATCCCTGAATGCTATGAATTCACGACATTGCGCAATGGGGTTTGATTGGACTCTCTCGTCGAGTCGGGTAATACGAGAAATTTTACGGTTAGATAGTTGACGAGCTACTAGCGCGGAACAAATAGCCTAAACTCATATTTATATCATTGGAACCTTATTTAGATAATGTAATTGGAAATGTTTTAGAATCTTTTATTTTGATAAGGAAGTCAATTGTTTTGTCACTTGACTGTTGGAATTGGGAATTGGAATGATTTCTATTATTTTTGAAAAATCCTATGTAAAAACTTATGGAATCCTTATACATGTATCTCACTCCTTTTATTTTTGTACACTTGCACGCACACACAATTAGTATATATATTGCTTGTTTATATTGCTCTACTAGACATTGCCTAATCCTCTACTTTTTAGGTAAGGATCTGATGGCCTAGCTTAGAGGGGCCTTCTTACATTCCTTGGACTTTGAAGACTCTAGCTCTTGTTGGAGCACACCTTATTTTATTATTTCCGCACTTTATTTCATTTCAAAGGTTAGGACCCAATTTGTAATAACTCTAGACTTAAACTCATTTACTTTGTTGTTTGTGGTGTGGCATGTGGTTTGGACATGCATGTGATGGTTGGGTTTTGAGTTCTAATATTTTATTTATGTTGCTCAAATACAATTATTCAAAAAAATGGTTTACATTTTTTGGGTGTTACAATTGGTATCAGAGCCTTATTTTCGAAAACTTAGGGACATTGGGTAGACTCAAAGTCTCAATGGGTGTACTATGTGGCTTTTGCATTGGGTGTTATATGCTCGTGTTGTGTGCTTGCGTGCTTGTGTGTGCATTGCATTAAGATCAATAATAGATGTTTTTAAACCAATAAAGTATTATAAGGGCCTAATCGTGGAGTCCTTCCTTTTTATTGGTTGTCGATAGCATTTAGTCCTTTTTCGGATACTCTTAGGTTATATCTTTGAGCCCTTGTCGATTGCTGTCTATCGTGGGTATTCGTAGAGTTCTCAATCCTCTTATAGGAGTTGTACTTCTTGGTAAACCCTCGTTGTATGGAATTCCTCATTTAATATAAAAATTTTATCTATCTTGTAGGATCATGTCAAACCGTCGAGGACGCGGTCGTCGTGGGGTTCCTATCCCCGATACTGTCAGCGAAGAAGTTAATGGTCTACCAAAGGACCTTCCTGGCATCGTCCAACCTGAAGGGGTCATCCCTAGAGGGATGGCTAATGCGGGACAATTCATTTGCGAGATAGTTGCCGCTGTAGTTGAAGCCAGTAGAGAGATTGCTGCACCTAGAGGGAATGCTCCAAGTAAGATCTCGGAAGCTCTTCGTGAGTTCCGGAGAATGGATCCACCCAATTTCAATGGGGAGGGCGACCAGATAGAAGTAGATCATTGGATAACAGAGATTCGAAAGATCTTCGAGATCCTAGAAATTTCTGAGAATAAGGTTTGTCTATCCCTTGCTTTGTACCAACTTGTTGGGAAAGTAAATGCGTGGTGGACATCTGTTATTTCAAGATTTAATGGTGATTACGCGGTACAATCAACATCCCAATATTTTTCTAACCATGACTGCAAATCCTAATTGGCTTGAAATTACCAAGGCTTTATTACCCCATCAAACAACAGTAAATCGTTCAGATTTAGTTGTGCACATTTTTGAGAAGAAGCGCAAGTGTTTAATAAAGGAGATAAAGAATAATTATGTCTTTGGAAAACAAGTGGCCCATGTTTCTACAGTTGAGTATCACAAACGGAGTTTACCACATATGCATGCACCCTTTTTTCTTCAGGGTTTTGATAAAATGCACACATGTGAGCAAGTGAATAGAGTAGTCTATAATGAATGTTTAAATTCAGATTACGATCCCAGTCTTTTTGATACAGTGAAGTATTGCATGGTACATGGACCATGTGGGGTGCGAAATCCATAAGTACCATGCATGGAAAATGGAAAATGCACTAATAATTACCCTCGAGCATTTTCAGATGCAACCACAATGGACAAAGATGGATACACAATCTATCGACGTCATGATACGGGTTAGATATACATTGTGAGGTGCCAATCAGTAGATAACAGAGATGTGGTTCCATACAATGCATACCTTTCAAAACTATTCAATTGTCACATTAGTGTTGAAGTCTGTGCCGGAATGAGATGTATGAAATATAATAACAAATACATCTACAAAGGTCACGATCGTACAACAATGGTACTGAGATGGGTGGACAAGATATATGAATATCTCGATGCAAGATACATTGGTCCTGTAGAGGCTGTGTAGAGGTTGTTTGGTCATCCTATGCATGAAGAGATTTCAACTGTTGTAAGATTAATAATCCATTTACCTGGAATGCATCGTGTCCTGTTCAATCCCTGAGAATCAATGAGAAATATAGTTGCTAGGACCGAGCAACAACCGACAACATTAATAGGATTTTTTTGCATGTTTTGATTCAAATGATCCACAATTGTCTTCTTTGGCAAGTATATTAACATATCAAGAATTTCTATAGAAATTTGTTTGTAATAAATTACAAAAAATGGACACCCAGACAAAGAGGATTTGCAATTGGAAGAATGTACTTTGCCAGTCCTAATGCAGGTAAAAGGTTTTATTTGCATTTGCTATTAAGTATTGTTAGAGGACCAACATCTTTTCAAAGTCTATGCACCGTTGACACTTTCAAATCAACGTGCATTGCAAACGGACTATTAGAAGATGATGAGGAATGGGTCCATTGTCTTCAGGAAGCTACAATAATACAAACTGGATTCCAATTGCGAATGTTGTTCACTATTATTCTCGCTCAATGCTTTCCATCACACCTAGATGCGTTGTGGAATAGTTTTACAATGCATATTTGTGATGACCTTGCCTACATGATCCAAACATTATTTGCTATTCGAGACCCAACTGAGTCCCAAATTGAATATTGTGGTTTATATCTTTTGGATTAATTACTTCAAGAGTCGGGAAAAAGTCTAAAAAAAATTCCACCCTTGCCTCAACCAACTAGTAATTGGAGTGTCGTTGTGGGTAACAGATTGATAGTGGAACATCAACGGTTCATTTCTGATGCACAACACATAGATGCAAATAACAATGTTGAAGATCTTAATGAAGAACAACACATCGCTTACACTACGATCACTGCTTCTATCTTTGAGAATAAAGAAACTACTTTATTCCTAAATGGGGGTGCTCGAACAAAAAATAGATTTCTCTACAACATCGTGGCCAGGAAGTGTCAAAGCCATGGCCATATTGTCGTCATTATTGCTTCATCATATATTGCATCATTACTGTTGGTGGGAGACTGCACTGCCCACTCAACATTTTCTATCTCATTAAACGTGTTTGACAACTTAATTTATTCGTTTAGTAAATAGTCATTGTAAGCAGATCTGTTTAGACAAACAAAGTTGATTATTTGGGACAAGATTCCCATGCAATATAAGCACTGTGTTGAAGCAGTTGATCGCACACTTCAAGATATTTGTGATATACAGAAGCCATTCAGGGGTATTACTATTGTTCTTGGAGGAGACTTTCGACAAATTCTTTATGTTATATCGAAAGGGATATGCGAGCAAATTGTGGGAGCATCGTTGCGATGTTTTGTATATGGAATCACCTTTAAAATTTGAATCTCAAAGTGAATATGCGCTTAAACGGCATAGACGTTGCAAGAACAAATTTTGCGGACTTCTTAAAAGAGGAAATATTTTCCTACATTTAAAAAATTTCATTTTCTTTCATTCAATTTGTACCTCGTCCATGCAGTTAAATTATTATATTTTCAGATTGGAAGCAATTCGAAAAAAATTGTAGAGCTCCCATCAACGGTACACAAGTACAGAAATCTAAATGAATTGTAATTTAGTGTATATCCACAACTGGATGTGGCTGGAGTGGTAACACCGAGTTACTTAACTGAATGCACCATTGTATCTGCGCATAATGATGATGTTAACGCAATAAATCTTGTTGCATTGAGTATTTTTCCGGTAGATACAACCACCTATTTTTCAGCTGATCAAATGTCCAATGACGGCGAACTTGATCATACTATTACAAACTGGTACCCGAATGAGTACTTAAACTTATTTGGACCCTTCTGGGTTACCTCCTTTCAAATTATATGTAAAGATTGGTTGCCCAATAATGTTATTGAGAAACATTGCGCCAAAAGCTGGGCTCTGTAATTGGACATGATTAATGGCAGTCAAGTGTGGCACGCGCGTCATCGAAGCCCAAATATTAACTAGAGATAAATTTGGAACTTTGGTGTTCATTCCTAGGATATCTTTGACACCCTCTTCATCTGAATTGCCTTTTGTGATGACGAGACATCAGTTTCCAGTGAGATTGGCATATACGATGACAATCAATAAATTTCAATGACAATCTATAAAGTTTGTCGGGGTTGATTTGCGCATGCTGGTTTTCAGTCATGAATAATTATATGTAGCTTTATCAAGATGCACATCAACAGATCGTACAAGTGTCCTCCTTCCTAATGATGTGTCAAATTCCATAACGAACATTGTGTATCCCGAGGTTTTACTATAGCTAAAGGTCTAAGTGTTCTACACAATAATTTAAATTCAAATTTGGAGAATTGGGATGATAAACATTGTGTGATATCTAAAATTTTCAGCATTGAGATGACAAAGTCGTACAAAGAAAACTGCTCAAAAAAAGACTTATTCAGTGGAGACATACTAATTGTGCTTCCATCTAACAATTTGTGCACTAAACAATTTGTGCTCCCATCTCCTACTCTAACCTACTATTTTTTGGTTCCAATCAAATTTTGTTACGTATGCCAGTTATTGGGTTTTATTTCATTGATTGCTATTGTTGGATAATTTCAGCCACTACCTACTGTTTCTGCTTGGGTTTTGGTACTGTTTACATACTTTAACCCACTATTTCTAGAAATTTTACTTCATTTCATCTTTTGTAAGGGTAAGTATGAAGAAATCAAGTTGTTGGCATATAATCCACCTTAATGACCACCATGAGAAAAACGAAGAGTCATTTGATGATGTAATATGTAGGAGTCCCAAATCCGAAGAATCAATAAGTAACCAAACTACTAATTTCACAAAGTTAAAGCTTGAAGTTATGGAGCTATTTTGACGTATTCAGAAAGAAGGTCTCCAGAATTACACAATAAGTCCAGCTGAAAAACAAATTAGGTTTGCTATACACCAAACTCCAAAATTAATTATGATAAAAGAATTTGAAAATACTATTGCAAAAGAAATAGCAACAGTTCTGTATTATAATCTGTATTATACTATTGCAAAAGAAATAACAACAGTTCTGAAATTGGAAATACTATTGCAAAAGAAATTAGGTTATGGTTTCAGCATTTCTTCAGATGTCAATTACACAACATAAGATTAATGCTTGTATTATACTCTCTGTAAGCCTTCCAGTTCCGTGTCTTATTTTTGAGATTGAAAATTGAGATTGTATTATACTCTTTGTAAGTTTTTTTGTTCTACATTGATTTGTGACATTTTCTAGCTATATCTTCTGGCATGTTCATAAACCATTTGAATCAGTTGTTAATTATTAGTTTTGATTATTTTTAATAGGTTTGTACACATACTCTTATGATGACTTCTATGTATTTGAGATAGTATGATCATGCATTTATGATGGATGTATTGTTCAACTTTAAAACCAAACCTCATCGAGAGGGCTGTGCTGTTGAATAATTTATTGAACAAAAAAAGATGCATGTCGAGTCTTGCAAAATTTTAGGATAAAATAAGTGAATCTTATCAGGAAAATATTAAAACGTTTATCTCTAATATGGAATGATGTTAGGGAAAAAATTATTAAAAAAATAATATCAAAACTGTTGTGGATTTGCTAAATGTATTACTAACAGTGGAACAGAAAATTCACCCTTTTGGATTGAGTGTGAGCAATCTCCAATGTTGCCTACTACTTTTGTGAGAGACCAGATTTTATAAAAAGAGAGGGGAATATATAGACTCAAGTGGAATGAATTTAAGCCCAATATTGTAATTTTAGTTAAGACTATAATAAATAGTTTACCCCCACATGGCTTAAAGTGATCATCATCCAACAATTGAAACGAAATTTCCTGGATATTGGAGCATTGGGAGGTATGGTGGAAGAGATTGAAGTTGAGAAACAATTGAGGCGACAAAAGATAATAATATAGGTTAAATATTTTTTATTCAAATCTATTATTTTATTACAAAAATAGTTAAATTAATTATTAATTTTTCTATGCAATGATTGAAGTGAAGATTGAAATGTGACAACATTGATATTTTGTTCTTTCTTCAGTTTGCGTTTGTAGTTTGGTTCCATCCAATTTGGGAGGAAAAAATTAGTCGACCTGGTTGTACGCTTCATTTGAGATGGCAAGAATAGAAGAGATTTTGGCATTTTAGCACTTTAAAGCCCATTGTTTAACTGTAGATATCACGACCCAATCACACATGAGTCATGACCGGCCAACGACAAGCTCGCTGAAGGCCATATTAAATGTGTTTAGGGATTCATCGAACAATTTTTGGATTGAATAATTGCGAAAAGCGTGAAATAAACCCAAAGAGTGCATTACTAGTAAAATATTCACAATTCATTCCATTAATAATCCAGGGTTACAACAAGGGACCTATGGCAACACATTATATAAATGAAACTTGAATTATAACTCCAAATCTCCTATGACTGCTCCTCAAATCCTAAAAAAGTTTTAGAAATGCATAAGCTATGAAGCTAGAGTGAATACGATACAAGCCAAAATTACTAGTTTCATGGACAAACAAACCATTCCTGCATGTGAAACATTTCAGATGTATCATAGTATCAGCGGCTCAATAGCCTCAAGTGTATTGTCATTGACCCTCCAGATCATATTAGATTTCGGAATCTTTCATGCATGAACCTGCAACAAGTACATATTGATTGCTTCGGCATTCTGCTAGAGGTATAGGAATGTCAACCAGTCTATCAAGCCAACCATTTATAGCCTCCATGGTACCAGAATAAGGGGGAGCTACCCCGCAATATGCATAGTGGCATGATATCATCCAAATGACCATCTAGTTTGGTCCCATCCTTATAGCCTATCCATGTCTGCATGTTATCTGCCCCTACCCCCAGCAACGAGCTCTTATCCATTTATGAACGTATTCTGCGTCCATGTCATGTCCGCACTGATAATCATATAAAACGTTTTCTACATTTGCTTATCCATATGTGAAAATGTTTTTTTGTAAGAGTGATAATATAATAAGTTTTCGGCTTAATAACCATAATCATACTTGTAAAAAAGAGTGAACAAGTAAGAAACATGCGAGTAAGTAGGGCATGTAAATATTCACCTTTTTTCCTTAGGTTATTTTCCCTCTTGATTAACACCTTAAATCTGCCATAAGACACAATAAATCAATTCTAAGCTTTCTGCCAAACTGTTACTATTCTGACGAGTTGAGCTGTCAGACCAATGTGGCCGGACTGCTCTTGGCCGACTGGCCGAGCTCTTCTTAAGGCTACTAGTCAACATAAATGGCCGAAGGACCACTGGTCTACATTGAACAGGTTCAGCCGAGCACTGGCTTACTAGTGCCGAGTTGCTCTGGTCCAAAAAAACAGTCTACCGAGCTGCCTATCTTGCCGAACAACCATACAATGCTTCTGGTGGACTACGGCAGTACGGGAATTGGTGCTTCGACACTTAAGATTAATCAAAAAGGTTGGCGAGATGATTATAAGGCCTTCGAGTTAAATGCCTGAGCAACTAGATGAACAGCCGAGCTAAGATTCAAGAAGGCGGACAATCCCTTTGTCGAGCACAATGCTCCGGCAAGTGGGAGGTCGACAAAATGCTCTGGGAAGGTCAAAGGTGTCTTAGAATGGTCCGGGCACACTTGTCGAACTGAAAGAAGTTCAGCTAGAGGGTCCCAAGGGGTGTCCGGACTATCTAGCCAAGTGCCGAACACTAAAATGGCGTCGAGCTGAAGAATATGGGCCTGAGCTACTTCGGCAGAGCCAAGAGAAAGGCTGTCGATCTAAAATCAGTACGGCTAAGTCCTTTGGTAGACTTGCCGAACAGATCCAAGGGCAAAACTGATGAAGGAATTATGACCGAAGGTTTAAGTGGTTTCCTGAGTTGAGTTCCTAATCTCTGGTTGATTGGCCGAGCTAGAGTTTGTTCGGAGGATTAAGGTGCGGACAATGGGAGTCTTCTGATTGAACACAAGTGGTCCGGAGAATTTAAGAAAGTTTGTTTGAAGGGTGAGAACTGGTCGGATAAGTATACTGGAGGCTAGGGGAGGTCTGCCGAACAACAAGGCATCCGTAGAATGAACTCTCTCTAAAACTTTGAATGCACAGAGGAAGGTTGGTGGGACTTTAATGTTGAGAATGGAGGGTATAAATAGCCATCCGGAGGGTTGGTGCACTTAATGACTAAATTTGACCTCTCTTTAATCCCGCCGAACAAGCCGGTGACCTATCCAATCCAAGTCAGACCAGCTGGTCAACCTGAGCTATGGCCGTGCCAGAATAGTTGTTAGAGTCAAAAAAGAACTGTCAGCGTCCGGATCTGGGCTGGGCCGGTCGGCTGGACTACTAGCTAGGCCTGGACTGAGCTGGTCTGACCTGTTGACCTTCAGTTGAGCCTATTTGGGCTTCCTATCTTGATTTCTTATTACTCAAGCCTTCTAAATGGTTTTCCTTGGTCTATTTTGAACTTCTAACTCCAAAACTAAGCTCAAAGATATTAATTAATTACCAAAGCATTTCCAAAACATATTAATCAACTTATTTAGATTATAAAACCTAATTTTATGGGGCGGTTTTCACAATAGACATACCAAGCTTTGGCCTTTTCAACATTTTCCAAATGAATCCTTTCTGTATGTTTCTATTTAATTTGGTTTATTTATCCATTCATTTATCTTTAGTTAGTTGTAATTGTTTCCCCTTTCTTTAATCACTATTTTGGCAGAAAACATGTATTTGAAATTGTTTTTAGGTGGAAATTAGGAGTTTTATATATAGATTTTTCCGTATTAATGATGCTATGTATTTTGAATAAATAAGCAAATTAATGAACACAGAAAACAAATCGAGTTCCTAGGCCTATACTTTTATACATTTCTACTTTGATTTGAGGTCATCACGCCACAACATGACGTGGCTCGAGTTTTTCAAAATTTTTAGATATAGAGGCCGCTATCAAAGATGAGTCAAAAGATGTGGATAACTCAAAGAGTTAATAAAAATAGATCTCCTTTGATTTTGATGTTTTTATTAATCGTTTACCAAGATGTAGTAAAAGAATATCAGTCATCATTTTTATTAATCGTTTGCTAATGGTACGAGACAAACGACTTCAAATGTTTGTCGTGCATTCAGCACTAAAGACACTCAATCCGTGACTTGGGTACTTGAAAGTTTCCTTCGGTCTTTGGCACTGAAGTCATTCGTCCTGTGCCATCGGCACGTGCTATCACTAGTCTATAATACATGAGAACTCATTTTTTAAAAATGTGTTGAGCTATTATTCTGTGTGACATATTGGACGGATGAGATTAGATTTTATTGATATTAATGATTAAATATGTATTGTTTGTATATATTAAAGGCCTCGTCTAATCTCCCCTCCCCAATGACAAAACAGGGGAGGGGATTTCCAACAATACCCCAACCCCGTGTGCTCTCTCTCTCTCTCTGACCACTCTCTCTCTCTCTCTCTTTCTTACACAAACAAAAAACACAAAATATTTTTTATGAAAAAACAATTTAATCTATTTTAATAAATTTCTAATAAACAATTTTTTAATAAATATTGAAAATCTATTTTAATAAATTTTAAACATTTGAAAAAACAATATTAAATTTGTAATAATCATTTTAATAAAAAACTATTTTAGTAAATTTTAAACATTTTAAAAAACAATATTAAATTTGTAATAAACATTTT
>NMUG010002175.1:0-16424 GCA_002855965.1 Monotropa hypopitys | reverse complement strand
AGGTTATTTTCCTATCATTTGTTGTGTTTTCCCACTCTATTCCTTGTTATTATTTGTGACAGTATTGTAAACTTGAAATCATATTATTGGATGTGGATGTGTCATTGTATCTTCCATTTGACATGTACTTATGGGAAAATAATTATGGATGATAGTTATTTATTTTTTCTTTTATGATTCTACATTGATTTCAGAAAAAAATGGTTTAAAAATCCGAGTTGTTACATGTTATCATAGAATTTCGAAGTTGATAAATTGTCTGCATGGAATTTTGGGGTATTAGAATCATATTAGAATAATTGGGTGTTGTTTCTGATTGGAATGATTAATTTAAAGGTTCGCAACTCTAGAATTCTGGATGGTTATTGAAAAGATAAAATCGTATGTTGAGGGGTTAAATGGTTAAGATGAATAAGTTGAAATAATCTAGAAACCTCGGATTTGGAATTGTTGATTGAGGTAAAAATAGAGTTGTATAATGAAAAGTTTGAGATCATGCTCTGTTATGTTATGGTTATGATATGTTATATTATGTTTACCAGTAGGATAGGTCGAGAAAGGTGAAGTTTAGTGGTTGAGGGAATTGAAAGTCAATTAGTGGGGGAGAACAAGTTGTAGAATGAAGGAAAAGAAATAAGGAACATAAGCCCCATTACCGGAAATATAGGTTTGTATTTCCGGAAATAGGGAGGTTTAAGAGTTAAGGAAGGAAGCAGAGGGTTGCATTTCCGAAAATAGGGGACTACTTTAGCGGAAATTCAAGTTGCAATATTTGTTGAAGGAAATTACTGAGTCATGAATTTCGGGAAATAAGGAAGCCTATTACCGAAAAAGCAAGAGTAAATTGAATTGAATTTTCTGGGAAACCAAGTTGATTTTCGGAAAATCAAGGGTTAGCTTAGGGTGATCAATAAGATCTAATCCAACCTTTTCAAACATGACTAATACATTATTCTAGCATTCTAAAGGAATTCAATAAGGGATAAAGAGAGGTGATGGGGTGTGAAGTAAATGTTGGTCAATTATTTATTTAAAGTCAAACTTCCAAAATTATGTCATTTAGTATGATTATAAACCTCATTTCAGGAGTTGATACCGGTATCACGGAGGTGCTAAAGAAACAACCAAAGCCATCTTCACTAAGGTTGAGGTGAGTGCTGAACGCAAAATTCGATATTTATCTGACGTTATGTGTGCCCTCTTGTTTCAGATGCAAGTCCCAAAGGCTTACTAAAGTGATGATATTCTTACAACATGTCCCTTAATCAACTGTATGCCTTCTAGTGTCTTTGTGGGGTTGATTTCTTATACGGTCTTATTTCCTGACCGAACCCTCCATTCCTTACCGCTGCGCGTATTTGGAGGCACATGTTATGTTAATGTTCTCACGTCTGGTGGGGACAAACTTAATCCCCAGGCTGTTCAATGTATATTTCTTGGTTACTCACGCACACAAAAAAGATACGAATGTTACTCCCCAGTCCATCTATCATGCCCCTTCTCGGATAACAATTATCTAATATAGATACTATCCGAGGTGACTATGACTAAGCCTTTACAATTGTCCTTAATCATGCTTACAACCCATAAGAATACTAAGTTTTGCACACTACAAATTTTTTCCCATAAGAAAAGATGACTTTACAAGCCCCACTAGATACTCCACAACTACTACTATCCTTTTACTATTCGTGTTCTGAATTCCTTTACTTCATTTATTCAAGTGCAACTAAATAAAGTAAATGTTTCTTAAACACACCTGGTGTAACTAGATCCTCTTGGCCAGTAGTGAACGTCATAACTCCTGCCAAAATACTGGAATCCAAAGACAGATTTCAAGAGTGAATAAGATATGAGACACGAATAATAAATGATATGATACCAAAAATATCAATAAAGAACAGCAACCATATAATTAAAAGTGAACAATATGTCAATAAAATCATTCACAACTCTACATGTGTTGTCTCAACATATTCTACCCTTTTTATTTCATGTCTTAATAATGCAATGCATGAAAATGCACAAGCCCGAAGCATTGAAAGGCCTTTTCGTAATATGACAAATTTATGCCAAATATTTTAATTGGTACCAACACCACGTACCAATACAAGCCCATAGCTTAAGAATGGCATTTAAGCATGGGTACCAACACCACGTACCCATACAAGCCCACGAGTTAAGAATGCAATTATTTACAATGCTTGACATTTTGTTTTGATGCACATTACTTTCACTACTTACAATTATTCATGCTTAGATGATGCATGAATGTAACTAGGTTCAATGTAACCTCATCAATGTTATGCCTACATTTAAGCATGGAAGGTAGCACCATTACTAAACAACCACACCAATAAGATCATAGTCGACATAATATGAATGAAGACACTTACTAGCAAAGACATATCTGTCTATAATAACAGGAATATATATCATGTGTGAACGTTTTTGGTACAAGGTAAATGAAATCTCAACCCAACCACACTTTAAAAGGAATCCATATCACAACAATTAGATTCACAGGCTAAGCAAAGAATGTATCATCAATACTCAACCACCACATCAAGACCACAACAATATAAACTTGAACTACATTAAATGAAATCTCAACCAAGTTAATGCCATGATCATTAAAAAATTTAGATAACGAGGTATGAAAGAATTCACATTCATTATTTGAACAAAACATGCAGATACAGGTATCGAACTGAGTTTTTATCTTAATGTAAAATGACTTGAAAATATTGAGTGTTGGAATGTATCACACATCGTCTAATTATATCTCATCTCTATTGGTTATAAGGCTCAAGTTTCCTTCTCCTTAACACCTTGGTTTTAAGGAGGAACGTGGATTGGGCTTTTCAACTTGGTATCAGAGCTTGGTTGGGCCTGTGTCGGGTGTGCCGAGTATCCGGCTACCCTGTGTTGTGGTCTAGGAGGGTGTGTTGGAATGTATCCCACATCGTCTAATTATGTCTCATCTCTATTGGTTATAAGGCTCAAGTTTCCCTCTCTTTAACACTAAGGAGGAATGTGGACTCAGATCTCTCTTTCATAATATAAAGATAAGTAATTCGATAGTAACCATCCACAAAAATAACAAAATACTGAAAACGAAAAACATTAGGAACTCACATTGGGCCCCAAATATCAAAATGTACTAATTGAAAAGGACGTGATACACAGCTCTCAACTCTAGGATAAAATGGTACTCTATGATGCTTGCTAAACTCACACTTCATATGACAACTCACCCACAGAGCCACAAGAAGGAACTAGTCGCTTCAGATTCTGAAGAGATGGATGTCCAAGATGACTATGGTGCTGATATGAAGTCACTAATGATTTAAGAGCAATAGTGTTAGATGGAATGCTATCGTCGTAGTACAGACCATCACGTTCAACATCGCCACCAATCTTCTTCCTCGTCTTAAGATCTTGAAAAACACAACTATGAGGGAAAATGTGACCGAACAGTTTAAAGACTTATATGATTCCAAATTACATCAACAAATAAAAAAATTTGATACCAAATTGAGATAATACTAAGATACCAACCATACATCCAATATCAATAAACCATTTAATCCATATTTATCCTCAAATCAATGTAAGCCATAAGATTTCAGCGTATAATTTTTTTTAAACTTACATCAACAAATCAAAGCACAAATAACTTAACTACTATCTAAACAATATTATTCAAGTTTTAGGTACCCAAATCATTTTGGGTAAAACAAAAGAAGAAATTCCATTATTTCAATCAAATGAAGAAAAATTGATGAAATAAATTGATATGCTTAAATCTTCTATTCCTAGAGAAAAACAAATATTGGCATACAATTGTTGTTGTAAAGTTGGCCACATATCTCATGCATGCCCGATTAGAAAATTGCATCATAGTAGGGTAAAAATAATAGATATTTTTTTTGATCATATGGAAAGTATAATAGTCATATATTACCGTCTCTTTTGATCCATAGTATCGGTAAAGTATTCCATGCTCAACAAATATTTCATCGAAGCCATGTCAAGTAGGATAGTTGTCACGACCGAGACTTATCCTCAGAGGTCATCGTGACAGACGCCAAGTAATTCGTACAATTAACTAAGGCCTTACTTATCATAGACCGGTCATCAATAAAAAGCGAAAATAAAAACACAAAGCAGAATAAAATAGCGAAAATAAAATCGCAAACAAAATATAATATTCTCCCCTCAAATGAATCTCTCCCCTCAAAATAAAATTTCCCCCCCTTAAAAACAATCTAGTCAAGAAACAAAGAACAATGAGATAAATGAAAAAGAGATACCAAATGAATAAAGGGATACTTTTCCTAAATAAGTGCACCCGACCAAGAAAACATGATATGCACATGCAAGAAAGCAGCAAGGAAAGATTCATTTTTTTGAAGAAAATTATTGAAGAGATAAAGATAGAACCAACAAATATGATACAAATCTATCCTTCCCAAAATAAATCTCACTTCCTACTGACATTATCTATAAAATAATTAAATGAACATTATGAAAACATGTCGTGAATATGATGAAATTTCGAATCGTTAAATATCTTACTACTCCAACATGCAATTTCATATCACAATTTCATGTTTTCATACACAATTTGATATAAATTAATCAATGGGATCAAAAACTCTAATTTTCATCCATGACTTAAAATCCTAGGTTGTTAGAGCCTTGGATGGATCACAAAGGGAAAATGTGGGGGAAATTCAACTTTCTATAGAAATTAGACCAATTACCTTTTATATTAAATTCCAAGTCCTACATATTCCGAAGGCATACAATTTTATTTTGGAGCAAAAGGAGTGGTAAAGGTAAAATTTCACAGGTATTTTGGTAATTTGCATCCAAGCCATGTGGACCTATTTCACTACATACCTATTTGGCCAATACTGAGCACACCACAATGATCCTCGCATCGAAATGTGAACAATGATAGTACTTGGGATAATTTCCAGCACCGACCACAGAAGAGGATCCCAATCCACCCATATTCTTTCAAACTGGGACTCATTATAATTGTGTTCAACTTCAAGAATGGAAACAAGAATAACTCACCTTTTTAGCATTATGTTCTTTTACTTTATGTTCAAGAAGACCTATAATGGACAAGTGGTTGACCTTAATAAGAGATATGATTGATTTTTGTTTAACCGGATCATTAAGACCCATGATATTCTAAAACCCATATTCAAGAAAAAATCATCCAGAATATATTTTCTTTTTTGGAAAGAACAGACGATACAAGGTAAAATTTTGAACATATATCAGTTATATGAGTGAATCATGGAATTGAATGGAACCAATCAAGGAAAATTGGGAGGATTCTAGAAGCATGGAGCATGAGACTCATTTTGTATATAAGAAAGAGTGGAGGAAACCTACTGAGTCTTGGAAGATACCTTTAGGGTGAAAATTCTCAACAGATATAAAGAACACATACTGAAGAAAAACATAATGAAGAAATTTCTCACTTTTTCCAAATGAAAAAGTTTTAAATGAAGAAATCATTGATTTGAAAAAGTCCTTAGCAAAGGTTACACAAGGAAAAGAAAATTTAGATATTTTTTTAGGAAAACAAAAAGGTTTGTTTTACAAGGCAAGTTGTGGTTTTAACCCTAATAAGAAGTAAGATTACAAGGCAGGTTGTGGCTTTAACCCTAATAAGAAGAAAGAATTTTGTAGGATGCCATTTCTTCGTGATCAATTACTCTTTCACACAATCTACTAAAAAATGCACAGAGGCAAAGTATAGCATTTCTCGGTCCTATTGGTAGTAACCCTTTTAAGGCTACAAACAACAACTGAAGCATTAGCACATGGCAATCATGAGATTTGAGACCCGTGACATTCAATTGTTCGATTGATACACAATTCCCAATATTTGAACTATACCCATCACCATTTTGGAGGCATATCTCAAGAGCCCTCACCTAGGGTTTTCAAAGATTCGTCTTTAAGATGGGTAAATCTTCATCCCTCCTATGTCCGAGCTAAACGAGCTCAGTAAGATAGTCTCTATCCAATACTATATATGTATGAAGTGCACAGTGTGGTAAAGGTGATCCACATACAGGTATACCGTGATTACAATGTAAGAGCATAAGTCTAGAATGGGAGAACCTCGCAAGGTCTCACTATTTACATCCACGAAACAAAAGAATAGCGAAGAACAATTCTTCCACATCTGTGCATGCTAAGAGTAAGTTGGGGGTTCAACTTATGATTCCGGAATTTCGAGGAGTAAACGTAAAAGTGCAGCTGCCTCACCCAAGATATGATGAGCGACCTACTACAGTCCAACTGAATACTACGAGGAATTTGTGGAACTCATTATTTCTTTTGAAAATTTTGAAGGAGAAGGGAGAAGACCAAGATTAAGCATACAAGGTATAGAAAACTCTACCTTAGAACAAGAACCCGAAACACCCTAGGTGAGGGCCTTGCACAAATGGACGATGTGAGACCGTGGATGCGTAGAGGGCGATGCGTAGATCACTGTTGATGAATGCTCTAAAGCTCAACTCTCTATGGATTGAGAGATGGAGAAGAGAGAAGAAGAGAGGTAATTTTGCTAACAGACATAAGATTTAAAGGAAAACTAGAAACATGCAAAACTAAATCTAAAGCAAGAGAAGAATTGATGGGAACAAAATCCAAACCAATAATGTCGGTGGTAGAACCATCATCCAAGATAATGTGAAATGGTTTACCAAGAGACCGACGACTCGAGAGAAGAATAGATGTACCAGTCATATGGTCATATACATCAGAGTCGATCATCCAGGGCGAAGAAGAAAGTGAAGATGCAGCAGTGGAGGAAGAACCTATAGAGGTAGTCTCAAGAGAGAAGGCATTGATACTCCTCTGCAGAAGTAGTCACCCCGGCCTCGCATGGAGTAACATGCTCGGTATTCATGGATCCAGTAACCTGATGAGCCTGAGGGAAACTGTGAACGGCATACCAGTATTTGACTGTATGACTATTACCACCACACTTGGTGCAAAAATGAGATCCAGGGCCTCAACTACGAACAACCACCCGTCCTGACATACGACCACCATGACTATGACCACGACCAAAATAACCAAAACCACGATCACCAGAACCGATCATCTCGGATGATGAAGGATCAAAGAAATCTGTAGAATTAGTAGATCTCAAGGCCATTTCAACCAACCAATGACCAACAACAACTGAATAATTACCAAGCAACAACCATCAAGCAATCAACCAATGAACTGAGGAGATAATAGCACTAACCGACAATCATTCAAAGATCAAGCAAGAAGAACGAGTGAGCGGGGTCAGTGAGAACAACAATTGAACCACATATTGCATGGTAGTCCAGACATCGATCAAAACTAGGAGATCGGACCAAACAATCATGAGTTGTGCTAGCATAAATCAGTGGCAGCATGTACCAGCATTAGCAAACACCAACAAATCAACAATAGCATATCAACAAGAGAAAAATCAAGATGGATAAAGAGATCAATCACCGATGCACATCCAGAGACAGATCTATTTTGGGAAGATCGAGACAGATCGAACCACTGGTGGATTAGGGTTTTTGTGATCGCAGCTAGGATTTAAGGTTAGGGTTGGATAGATTAGGGTTCAGGTTTGGTGGGGTTAGTATTTTTGGCAGTGAACGGTGTTTTTCGGCAGTGAACAGCGTTTGGCTTGTGATGACCAGTGCTTCGCGCAATGAATAGTAATACTGTTTCACAGTGAACAGTTTTCATCGATGAACAGTACTTTGCAATGAATAATGACAGTGCAATGAACATTTAACAGTCGGCGATGAACAGTGCAAATTCCAAGCGGAAGGCGGAGTGAGGAAAGCACAGTGGCAGTGGCGATTAGTGCTCTGATACCATGTTAACTGTAAGAGAAAATGTGTTGGGTCAATTGATTATTCCATAGCGCATAATATTATTATATATAAGGAGTTACATAATACAAGACACCAAGATAAGACTGCAACTCTAACACACTAATATTCTATTACTCTAACAGGTTTAATAGTTGGGCCCAGTTTGTTTCATTTGACTAATAGTGAGAGGATGTTCATCCAAAATGTTAAGTAATCCTATCGGACTAATAGTGAGGGAAATAACAATGCCACATTCACTTGATATTGTATGTCTCATGTTCTGCGGAATTCTGAACCGATGATTATTTAATTTTGACTGCAAAATTTACAATCAAATGCAAAATGTGGTCCACTTGAATTTATAGTCCTATCTGATGCTCTAATCCATACAAATAAGTGGGATGTATGAGTATTGTTGTGGGTAGTAGAAATTGTGGTCGTTATAGTCATTTGCAGAGTACTCAGGGTTTTACATAGATCTTTTCTGTAGTAACTTGGTTGTCTGTATTTGAAGGCATGGCTACGGAAGATGGCAAGCTATAGTAGATGACAAGGACCTAAGGGTTCAGGAGGTCATTTGTCAGGAGCTCAATCTACCTTTTCTAACCCTGCCTGTGCTGGGGGCATCTCAAACACAAGATTGTACAAATATTGCCGGTACTGAAACTCCTGCGAATCAGACTAAGGGAACAGGTGGTGGAACTGATTTAGCAGCTGAAGCTGCACAGGGAACATCTGATGCTGCTAACAGAACACACTTATGTCCAGATTCTTCTATGTTGTATCACTTTAGGGAGATGCAGAGAAGGCAGGTTGAGTTTATCAAGAAAAGAGTGCTTCTTTTGGAGAAAGCACTGAATGCAGAGTTACAAAAAGAAGTCTTTGTAAGTTTATTCACTTGTTTTACTACCTGCGCATGTTATACTTGTCTCCTTGTTATATTTTTTGAAGAATATTTAGGAACTTCTCGGTTGATATTTTGAACTACGTTTTGATGAGAGTAGTTAAATAGAAAGAATGGTGGTCTATTCTGATTTCTTTTCCAAAATTTTCTTTCTTTCTTCCTATTTACGGTAAATCAAAACCATGTCATCTTTATCATTATCGATCAGCAGGTATAATAATTTTTTCTATGCTAAGAAAATAGACAAGTGTCTTAGGTTACCGTAAGTTGAATTTCTACAATCAATGATGGCTTCCATTTGTCTCCTACCTAAAGGGACACCCGAATTGGATTGAATCATTTGTTAGGTTAGGCTATTGCTCTTGTTCTCTTCTTTTCTTCTCTATGTTATAATACAGAAATGCCCAAGTAGCAGTGTGGATAGCATAGAAGGAAGCAGCAAAAATGTTGCCATTGACTATACTATCTTATGCTTTGACCAAAGACTCAGCTTTTGAATACAACAATTTTAGCTTTTCTTTTTTCTTTTTTGTGTTTCAATTTTTCTTATAACTGTTTTTCCTGGTGAGTTTTACCACAAATCCAGTCAACCTTGGGTGGCATAACCAATCCAGAAACTTGGTTCATGTTGTCCATGATTCTTTTTAAGGACAATGTTTAGGCAAACTATCATTGAATTGGGATTTTGAAAGCTGTGGGAATGTACTAGGATTTTTAGATGGAAAGATTGGAATTTTCTTGATTTGAAGATGATTTATGGACTTGTCAACAAAAGTAACAATAAAGAAAAATAATATCTGGATTTGAGCTCTTATCTTTGTCTTAGATTGGATTAAATGACTCAATATATTCAAGATATTATTCGATCGTGTATGTTAGTTGCGGATGATATTTTCTAAGTAGATAAAGGGTGGTAATGCTAAATTTAAAGCTTGAAAAGATGCATTGGAGTCGA
Source organism: Monotropa hypopitys (assembly GCA_002855965.1). Taxonomy (NCBI): domain Eukaryota; kingdom Viridiplantae; phylum Streptophyta; class Magnoliopsida; order Ericales; family Ericaceae; genus Monotropa; species Monotropa hypopitys. The sequence continues at coordinate 6,655 of NMUG010002175.1, read as the reverse complement.
AGAATTTAGGAGCAGTAGGAGTGAAACACAGTATTTGGAATGTAAGTTTTGTTATAGTAATCAGTAATTATCATGAACCCTCCGCTGCACAGTCCAATAATCTTAAAGTCTTGGATTCGAGTCTGAACATAGTCACTTTGCATTTTATTACCGAAGATTAAACTTGTCCTTGTCATTTCTCTTTCCCATACACCCAGTAATGGGTACCAACTTGGCATTGATTTTAGCTCAATTGTTAGGACGGACCAAGTGGTGTTCGAGTGCTTCACGAGAGTTGTGCGACCGCAAGTACCCATAAAATTGAAGGAAATTTTTTACCGTACTTCTACATGGTGCTGGGCTACGAAAAAACATGTCAACAAGATGAGCATAATTGAAACAAAAAAAATTTAAGTGGATGTGCAATAAGACTTGTGAGAGAGAATTAGGAGCACCAACTTTTGCAGAATGATAAATAGATTAAGATTGTTTGGACTTATCTATCGGATCGGAGATCGCTCTATAAGGCCATCCATGTTATACATCACAAAGTGTTGTGCTACGAAGAAACAAGTCAACAAGGTGAGTGTAACTGAAGTGAGAATGTTGAGATGTATGTGTGGTAAGAGTTTGCGAGATAGAATTAAAAAAAAAATTTTGCGGAATGGTAAATAAATTAAGTTTGCTTGGACTTGTCTATTGGAGATCACTTTATAAGGTCATCCATGTTATACATCACGGAGTGTTGGGCTACGGAGAAACATGTTGACAAGGTGAGTGTAACTGAAATGAGAATATTGAGATGGATGTACGACAAGACTTTGCGAGATAGAAATAGAAACACCAACTTTTACTCAATGGTAGGAGTAAGATGAGAGAAAATAGATTAAGATTGTTTGGACTTGTATATCGGAGGTTGCCCAATGCGGTATGAAAGATGAGTGATATGATTACGGTAGATGGTAGCAGTAAAGGGAAGGGTGTAACACAATTGACTTTAGATGCAGTAGTTCAAAAAGATGTGGGTTTTATGAATATCACGGAACATGATTCCCTTGACAGAGCTCATTGGAGAAAACAGATTCATATATGGACCCCAATTATTGTGACTTAGGTGTCTTTAAAGCCCAATATCCCAAGGTCACTCTTTTCTGAAGTCTGTTCTATAACCCCGACGTCCAGATCAATTATCACACCTGATTCCTGAGCCCATAGACAAAGCTGTAATTGAAATTGTAATGCAATCCTAGCACTATGTGGCTAATGGCCAAAATGTTACGCTTTTACTAAACACAAGGAAACTGGCGACATTTTACTTTTTAGTATGTCTTGCATTAGAGAATATAGACCACTTAACTGCACCAACATTCATTTGAAGATCAGGCACTTGATCGGTTTGAAGAAAAATGTGGAGCTTAAAGAGCCAATTTCAGAATCTTGTCGATTATGTTGGTTCAAAAATCATTACTGGCACAGAGTTCTGTTGAAGTGGTACTTGTTGGAATGTCCTTGATGTTGTGGGCCCAATGCTGTTTTATTGTTGTTCGTAAACAATTTTTTATATTCCCTTAACAAAAAGGTGGAACGCGTCGGTGGCTTCTATATCCCAGAAAGTGACCCACCCTGTTGTTATTTCCAACAACTTCCATTTGGTATGCTACCCTTAAAAAATGCTGTCACTGTTTAGGCACTTTTGTTCACTTTTGTAAGGAAAACATGCCAGTCTAATGGACATTATTTTCATCAAAAGACCACCTCTGATTTTCCTTTTGTTGTTTAAGTGATTTCTTATTGGTTTTGAATTTTCTTTTCCATTATAATTTTTTGGCAACAAGTATATTCGTGAGTAGTCATTTTTTCATGCTGGGATGGATCGTTTGATAACACAGTTCAAAGTAGCTCGAACCATCTTGTGGAATGCATTCCTATCAGTTGAATAAGACGTGACCTCCACGAAACTATCAACATTTTAACATGTTTGCATTCTTGTCCCATTGAATTCTTTGACTTAAGATCTTGATTACGTATCCTGCCTGCCATCTTTTATGTTATTTATTCAGCACATGCTCAACTGTCAAAGTAGCAAAAAATCTGTCCTACAAGTGCGGTTATCATATGTTTTAACATTTCATAACTTAACTGGCTCAAAATGTTAAAAGGGACAGCTCAAATATTCAAATGTCTTTAGCTGTCTGTGTTATCTAAAGTTTGTAGTTACTGGTCTGGGAGCTTGTTTTTATAATTTTCGTATGCATTGTTGGAGACGATATTGAAAATCCATACAGAATTGGTACATGGTTGTTTGTGGTTACTCATCACTATTTGTATCATAGGGTCAAGAAAATACAAATGAGACTGCTAATGGTGAACCTGAGGCTGAAGTGAGGGTTGCATATATGCCAAGTCCATCCTCTGTGGAGATTGATGCCAAAAGTAGTAATCATTTACCACAAGTAGATATGATCAGTAAGTGTACTCCCTGTTTCTCGAAGTTTTATTTTTGTAAATAATGAGCAGTGGTTTGTACTCTCAGTTAATAAGCTAACCATGTATCATATTCCTTCGTGCTTTGATGTTTCTTTTAATTTGATTGTATTCATAGAAGAGAAATATTAAAATTGCAGAGTGCATCATTAATAGGGGCCACTAGTTCAGTGGTTAAAGTAACCTTGAGGTTGTGGGTTCAAACCCTAGCGCAGCATTTTGTTTAGGTAATGCCAGAGGCTTGTGGGCATACTTTTTGTTACCCTACTGCATAATTTCCGCAATATCAGCAGTGCGTTAACTGGTACTCTACCGTAGTTCTACATATAACATCCTCAACTAAGAAGCACAGACACTTCTACAGATGCAGCATTTGTGTCGGACACCCACGCTGGACACCAATATTCGAATCTCTTAAAACTAAATGCATAATGTCAGACACGAAACTGGCACTTTGTGGTCATTTCAGCGACACTTGTTGAACACTCTGAACTTATCATATGTGATAAATCACCTCATAGTAACAATTGCATTCTTCAAAACTCAAGTTACGGATTCTAGTTATGTTGTAGTTGAGGGTGTAAATTAGATTGTTTTTATCTATTCTTTCAATTACGTTAGTAGTTTAGGACCATAGTGTAATTTTCCTTTTTACTCTTGTATATGTTGTATGTAACAAGAAGTTTGACAGGAGGAATAAAGATTTTTTCTTCAGTTCACATGGTATCAGAGCTCTAAGCGTAAACCCTAGCCGCTGCTCAATCATATTTTTCTTCCGACCATTGTCGTTGGCCTCTAGCATTGTCGCCTGGTCACTTGCATCTCCAACCGTCCTTCATCGCCTAGTTTCAGCCCTCGGCGCCTCGGCGCCTTGTTGCCTGGTTGTCGCCTCGTCGCCGGTCTTTGCCCCGTCGCCGGTCGTCGCCTAGGTGTGCCTCTCTCTCGCAAATTCTCTCCATATTTTTTCTCTCGCGAGTTTTTTTTGTCTAAACCGGATATTCATCGCCAGCTATCATCATTTCTCGTCGTCCATCGGTTCTCGCTGCTGTTCACTGCTCGCTGCTGTCCAAAAGACAGTTGCTCATCGTTCTCGCTGTCGTGGGCGTGTTTATGAGATTTTTGGTTCTCCTCGACCCACACAGTTGAAGTTCAGACATTGGTAACCATTTATTGTTGCTGTTTGAGTTTCTTCCAACACTTATTGTTTTTTATTTGATTTCGTCATGTCCGAGGAAGGAAAAATTATAGGAGCTGATAGCTCTAGCACTAAAGATATGTTAGGCCAATTTGAAAGGAAGCTGGAGAATGTTCCTTTGGATGTTTGTCCCATTAAATTGGATGGTACAAATTATTTGTTTTGGTCTCACACCTTCACTTTGGCTATTGAAGCCAAAGAGATGTCAGAATTCATAGAAGGTTTTGACATTCAACCTACAGAGGTTGTTTCCCTTAAGAGATTTAAGTCTCAAAGATCTTTGGTCATGACCTGGTTGTTTAACTCTATAAAAGCTAAAATTCATCATACCTTTCTGCTCCTTGATACTCCACACAGGATTTGGACTATTGCAGCTCAAACCTATTCTCAACAGGGTAATGATGCACGATGTTTTGAGTTGAGGACACGACTCCATATTTTAGATCAGCATCATCGGTCTATAGCTGAGTATTTTGCAGAGTTGGGTGGAGTGGCAGGAATTTGATTTTTATCAGGGATTTTAGGCTGTTTGTACCGAAGAAGCTACTAATTGGTTGAAGAGGTTAGAGAAAGAGCATATTTATGACTTTCTTGTTGGCCTTGACATAGAGTATGATCCAATTAAAGTGTAGGTGCTGGGTCGTGTTCCTTTTCTGTCTCTGGATGAAGCTTATGCTATTGTTCAGCAGGAGGAGAGTAGGAGGGGAGCTGTGTTGCATACTCCTATTTTTAATCGCTCTGCCTTGGTTGCTAGTCCTTATGGTCATTTTGGTTCTAACAGAGGTTTTACTCTTACTTCACAGAGTGGAAAGTTACAGTCTGGTGCTGGCAGTGGGTCCACTGATTGTGAGTCACTTCAATGTAATTGTTGACATAACACTGGGCATACTAGGAATTTTTGGAAGTTATATGCATGGCCCCCTCGTGGGCGAGGACAGTGATTGAAAAAGCGAGACTAGGCGCTCGCCTAGGCGTGAGGCGAGCCTAGGCTCGCCTAGGCGAGCCTGTAACACCTCATGTGGTGGAGGCGAGACGAGGTTGGACGAGGCAAGAGAGTAGGCGCGAGGTGAATCGCCTAGGCGAGAGGCGTTCTCTTCGTGCACCTCACTTCGATTTTGATTTTAATTGTAAAAATATTAGAATGCAAGTATTCAAAAAATAAAAGTCACGAGTGAGACAAGTTTTCTGTTACTTCTTCACCGTCATCTAGAACACACACTTCTCCATGCTCAAACGGAGACATGGTTCCAGCATCAGTGTACAAGTGAGGATCAGAATATGAAAAAAAACTGGCGATTAAAAAATAGTTTCATTTCCCTCAACTGGGAAGAAATAAAGAATGGAAGTTTAACAATGAGAAAGAAATTGTTTATAGTTTGGCTGATTCATAAAATTTTGACGTCTAAATATAAAGGGATAATAATTAATAAATACATTTAGAAATGTTCTTAGACGTCTGAGAGGCACACTTCTTCTTGAAATGTTACACTTCAAGCAGATCATTACCTATTACATTTCTAAAGCTGACAATTTATTTCCTGTATCTTCAATTTTCAACACTATTAAAACAATTAAGAGGAAGAAATTTCAATTTGAGACTAAAAATGTTTGTCCAAGCAAAAGTATGCTCCCTTGCAACAAATTCTCAGTAACTTTAGATTTAAATTATAGCGACTTTTTTTTAAATGTGTGACACTCGCCTCGCCTCACTTCAATGAGGCGTTCGCCCCGCCTCGCGCCTCGTCGCCTAGGCTTTTGCGGAGTTTGTCGCCTCACCGTCGCCTCGTGCTTTTAAAACACTGGGCGAGAGGGTGGCTGCGGTGGTCGTGGTCGTGGTCGTGGTACAATACGTTCTCAGTCCCATGCTCGTGTCTCTAAATCTGCGGTTGTTACCTAGTATGACTCTAGATTTAGTATTAGAGCTCAGATGAATTCAGATCATGCGGGTGGTTTTTCTCAGAGGAAGATGCAAGCTCTCAGGCATCTCATGACTCGAGCTGATTCTTTATCTACTACAACTTCCTCTTCCACTACAACTCCCATTTCATCCTATTTTGCTTACATAGGTATCCCATCAAATGCGTTCACTGCCTCTTCTACCATTCCTTGGATTATAGATTCTAGTGCTTCCGATCATATAACATGTTGTTCCTCTGTATTTGATTCTCACTCTACTTGTTCTGGTAAGAATAAGGTCAGAATAGCAAATGGGCCATTCTCTACTATTTCATGGAAAGGTTATGTTCGCTATTCTTCCTCTATTTCTATTTCTTCAGTTCTACGTATTCCAAATTTTGCCACTAATCCTCTATCTGTTAGTAGTCTTACTCGTTCTGCAAACTGTTCTATAACTTTTTTCCCACTCATTGTGTTTTTCAGGAACTGGGCACGGGGAATGTGATTGGCAGTAGTAAAGCACATGGTGGCTCTATTTTCTAGAATCGGCACCACTTCCTCCACCTCATTCATCTTTGCCATGTGGTCTTGCTCTGCAAGCAAATATGAGTCCAGATCCTTCTCTGTTACATCAGTGACATCGTAGATTAGGTCATCCATCTTTTGGAATTTTAGAAAGACTTCTTCCTAATTTAAGTAAACATTGTTCTCAGAGTCAATTTTTTTTGTAAAGTTTGTGAGTTTGGGAAACATAAATGCTCCTTTTATGCACCTATTAATAAAAGAAGTGATTTTTCGTTTATGGTTATCCATTTTGATGTTTGAGGTCCTTCCCTTGTTATTGCTCTTAAAGGTTATAGGTAGTTTGTCACTTTTATTGACTGTTATTCTCATGTTACTTGGGTGTATTTACTTAAGTCAAAAAGTGAAGTATTTTCTTGTTTTAAATCTTTTCATGTTATTATTCGCACTCAGTTTGATATGAGTATTAAAATTCTCCGTAGTTACAATGGCACTGAGTATATAGATAGGAGTTTTCGGACTTTTTTTGGATGATTATGATATTTTTTTGGGGTTCTTTTGGGCCGGTCCTATTCAAAA
>NMUG010002174.1:0-16424 GCA_002855965.1 Monotropa hypopitys | reverse complement strand
TCCTTGCTTCAAGACTCCATTGCCCTTCAATTCCATTGACTTTGCTCTCCAATTTGTTGACTTTCCATCATTCCAGTGCATCTTCTCATCTTTAGATCACTCCTTTCCACGTTCCTTCAAATGTTCCATTTATTTGCACTTTAGCCCCTGAAATTTGAATTAGTAACAAAAAGGAGAAATAATACAAAATCTATACAAATTGGGTTAGAAATTACAATAAGGATAGCAATATAGCTAAGGAAATGTGATAAACTACAGCAAGATTGCATAGCAATCATAGATGCGAAATAGTTGGGCCTCCATTTGGTGGATTGAAGCCCGATATTAGGCCAGATGCCCTAGCATGCCCGAACAGAATGTTCAAATCCTCAGCAACAATGTTGAATAGGAAGGGGGATAGAGAATCTCCCTGATGGAGACCTTTTGGGGGGAAGAATTTCTTTGTAGAACCATTCACCAATATAGACATGGAGGATGAGTAGATGCATTCCTTAATGCACCCGATCCATGAATTTCCGAATCCCATGCCACCCATAATATTGATAAGAAAATCCCAATTTACAGAATCATAAGCCCGTTGGAAATCTACTTTGATGATAACCCCTTTCCTCTTCATGGATTTCCAATGGTGAATTATTTCATTCACAGTCACGATCCCATCTAGAATGTGCCTTCCTATTAAAAACCCAAATTGAGCCTCCCCAATTATAGCCGGAATTACTTTTTACAGCCTGGTCACCAAAACTTTAGCAAGAATTTTGTAGATGCATCCTACTATACTTATAGGTCTGAAGTCCAAAAGGGATTGGAGCTAATCATTTTGGGGATCAAAGCCACGAATGTGGCATTTAAACCCCTCACAATAGTTCCTTTTTCGTAGAATTCAGAGAAAAAGGCACAGACCTCCTCCCGCATGAAATCCCAGGCCTTTGTGATGAAATTAAAATTAAATCTGTCTAGGCCCGAAGGTTTTGACTTGCCACAATTTTTAACCACAATCTCTATTTCAGAGATATCAAAGTTTTTTTTGGAGTTCCTCCATTTGACTGCTGGAAATAACTCTGGGTAAAACACCCCCCCAGAGACGTCCTGATCCTTGATTCTTCCTGAAAACATTTATTGAAAAAATTGAAGGTTTCATTTCTAATTTACAACGGATCAAGTAGCACCTTTCCGCCCACATTAATTGATAAAATATGATTCCTTCGAGCATTGTTGTTGTTGGCTATAAGTTGGAAGAATATAGTGTTTTGATTCCCAGCTGGGTCCATTGGACCCTTGATTTTTGTTTCCATATAGATTCCGCTTGTCTCCTGAGTTGGGCTAGTTCAGCCCTAAGATTTCTTCCATCCTAAAAGTTCGATGACAGAGGGGACTCCTCTCCCTGGAGGTCTGTTGGATTTATTTTTTCCTCAGTGCTCCTTAGTTTGAATAGGATGTTCCCAGATGACTTGTTCCACTCTTTGATTGCACCCTTCATAGCCTTTAACTTGACCACAAGTCTCTGCCCTGTCCATCTGAGATCCGGGCTCCTTTCCCATGCCTCATTTGCCACCTTTAAGTATGTAGGATCTTCGAACCAGACGTCAAAACATCTAAAGGGCTTGGGTCCCCAGTCAATGTGGTCAATACCCCACCATATTGGGCAGTGGTCCGAGATAAGTCTAGGTAGACTCCATTGGCTTACCTGATTGTGAAGGAGCCATTGTTGGGATATTAAGAGTCTATCCAATTTGCTTTGTATCCCCCTTTTCCGGAAGTCCATCCATGTAAATAGGCATCCTCTCATTGGCAAATATACATCCATCTTCTCCTTGAATCTTCGAAAGTATTTGATGCTCGCAATCTGGAGAACCCCAGCCTCTCCTCTATATTCAAAATTTCATTGAAATCCCCACCTATAATCCATGGTTTCCTCGATAGACTTTTCTGAGCCGTTAAATCATCCCAAAGCTAATATTTCCTTTTAGCCTCCGTAGGGGCATAAACATTGCAAATAAACCCATCAATCGAGACATAAGTGTGCTGTATTAAAATGAAAGACCTCTGCACTAAGGATGACGATACATAGATCTTTCCAATATCCCATAATGAGACCCCTCGAACTTCCTTCTGCTTCAGCCATTTCAAAAGCAACCTGTTAATTCCCCCATAGTTTCTCTGCCTCCGCCTGTGATAAAACCTCCAGCTTTGATTCCTGGATCATCACAATGTCTGGTAACTTCTCTCGGATGATACATGCTAGCATGTTCCTCTTAGTAAGACTACCTATTCCCCTTATATTCCAAGATAGCAACGTAACCATAACAACATAGAGCAAACCATCTAACATCTTACCTGCGGGGTAGGCCCTGAGGAGCAACCCCCCACTGATTGCCTTCTCTTTCCTCCTCTGTTGTTTGAAGGATGTCGTTCTCCTCAAAGTCCGATAGGGTAATACCGACGTTTCCCCCCACCTGCATTGTAGCCTTAACCTCCTGGAGATCACCCTTCTTTCCCTCCTCAATCAACTTTTTGGAAGGCATAAAAGGACCATGGTCTGAAGGCTCTACTATTGTAGGGATGTCCCTATAGCAATCCAGCCCACTAGACTCTCTCTAAGACTGGTCAAAAGTATCACGGACCATGGACTCAATGAAAGAGTCCCCGTTTGATGCCCCAGCCTCTGATTGATTTGTATCTTCCAGTACATTAACCGATTTATCTGAAAATTTTGCATTCTCATCCCCCCAAGCAATCCATGACGTGTCATTTTCCTCCCCGTACAATTTGGCTTTCCCTTTGTCCACCTGCCTGATTTTGTCAGACCTGAGAAAACTACCCTACATATTTGTAGTTTCCTTTTTCGTGAAAGCCCTCTTTCCTTCCTCCAGAGCTCTGGAGGTTATTGGGGATTGAGACCCTGCCCTTCGATGACTCATTCTGGTAGGGTTACCCCCTTTGATGCCCGAGCATGTTTCCCCAATACGGACCTCGTATTTCCTCTGTTGCTATTAGAATCTTAGCACTGGAATAACTTGATTCTTTGATCGTCTCTTCATCCAACTTAATTAGGGAACCCAAATCTGAGCTATTTTGGAGAAGGTGGACATGTTCCATGCTAGAATGGGGATACCCAAACATTCAATCCGTATTATACTTTCCTTACACACCATTTCTCCATTCCAAGGTTTGCGCCAGTCAGCAGCTATCTTGAATTACTTTGTCCCTTGACTCAGGAGATTGAAACCCCAAAATGAGTTTTCTTCCTCCCCAAACGCCTTATATTAATTATTTCCTCAGCTTCCACCTTCAATAGCTCCATTACTCTAGTTATGCAGTCTGGGTTATTCACAGTGGCCACTACACAACTCAATAACCACGAATATCCATACACCATCCCTTGAATCCTTCTTCTGTCATTGTCTATCTCCCAGACTCCTCCTCTTACTATCTGCACATATAATGCAGAGGTGTTTTCCATAGAATGTTTGAAGGTTCTGGGGGAAGAGGCATGTTCCCACCCATCATTTGTGGTCTTCCATTACTTGTCTCTGACTTCCTCTCCTTCTTTGAGTACTTTGCTTCTAGAATTTCAGCTGCACACTTCCTACCTATAGACCATTTGTGCGGGATATGGCCACGCCAGCTGCCACCCTACAACCATACCTTACAAAGCCATAAAGTCTTTTACTAGCTTTGCTCACCTGGCCTGGTATGTAGACATCTTCAACCCTTCTGAATTTCCCGAACAGACTTAGCATCCATTTGGCCGAAGCATCCCTTGGTAGGTTGTCCACAAACAGGGAGACCTGTGAATCCACCGGCGATGACCTTGACCGGTGCTTGTGAATCACCCGCACCCAACTCCCTTCCTTGTAGCGATTGAACCCACTTTTCTCTCTCATCCTTTGCCTCTCTTATTTTTCCTTTATTTCAATATCAATATACTCCAAAAAAATGTGACACTCTTTTTAACAAACTCACAGTTTTGATTGCAAAAATCAAGCAACTAAGAACACCTTTTCTTTCACCACAAAATTTAATTTCATCCTTTTCTGGTATTTTAAATATGTCATTAAAATAATCAATAATCACATGATATTTGGACAAGAAGTCCATACCAAAGATATTATCAAAATCTGTTCTCATTAAAGGTAATAAGCTCGCCTCTAGCTATCTACCTCCCACATTTATCTCGCAATTATGATACTTTATCCCAACATCAATTATTTCCCCCCAACAGGAATTGTAACACCCCAAAACCCAATAACCTTAAAAGAAACATGGATTTTTTTCTGTTTCTACATATACAATAACCACCTCAATTTCCACAGTACCCAAGGATAGTTCCAACAAATACAACCAAATAATAACCTCATGAGTGACTAGTCGAGACAATGAAACAAAAAGGAAGGAATTAACAAGTCCCTCAATGACTAACTCAAAAAACTAAAAATAAAATCTCATAATGGAGTTTGGAATACAAGCAAACATCTACTACTCTACTCCACTATTATATCTTTTCCAAAATTCACAGCTAAGGAATGATTGCCAAAACTCCGTGCCTCGTAGTGGACCTCTAACTTTCCAAGCACAAAACTAAGAAACTAGAGTGAAATAAAATATTTCAAGTTCAAAAACAACAAGTTTTTCTCTTTGAAAACAAAATGCTATGCCGTAGCCCATAGTTGAAATCTCATTGGACCGAAGCCCTTATTTTAAAACAAATATTTTTGGCCGAAGCTCACCTTTAATGTAAATAGACGAAGCCCACCTTTAATGAATGGTTGAAGCCCACCTTTAATGAATAATTGGGGGCATACATTTATGACAATTTGTTGAATGCCCGAATGCCACCTTTATAAATAATGCCCGAAGGCCACCTTTAACACAAGAAATTGAAATGCACTATTAAAATAGGTACCTCATACACTCATCATTGATTTGTTGAGTCATTTTCTGTCTTAATTACACAATTCAATACATATGGCAACATTAAAGAAATTGAATAGGAGATGCACCATTTTACGGAGAAAACCCTAATCCCAAAAATCTATAAATCCTTACATGTGCTACAATTTTTCTAATAAAACCCTTAGACCCATACTTACATGAATTCAATTTTTAACGAGTAATGAACCACAATATATATGTATCTAAATCTCATAATTTATGTGTATACAATCACCAACTCTTCAAATTTCTAAGGCCTATACATACACCTAAACCCGTGGAATGCTCAAATCCATCTATCAATCTAACATTCAAACTCAAGAACATGAACCACAACTCAACCAATCAATCTCGTATGAAATCAACATGGATTTTTCTTAAGAAATTGACTCTACAACAAAATCCCCTTTGCAAAACTTGTAGATCCCATTAATACATTACACATACTCATCCTATGAGCCAAAACACATGAACTTTCCCCAAATCCCATGGGACCAAGAATAAGAGGATTCACAAATGTAAGAAATTAGGGGACTTAGCAAGAGCCAGGATCCAAAAGGAGTTTGTTCCTCCAAGAACCTTTAAATCTTTTCAACAATAGAGCTCTTCTCCAAGGATTCTCCCTCTCTCTCTAAAGTTCTCTCTTGGTATGAAATTGAGGTCAAATGGGGTGTGTATAGCCCTAATACGTTTTAGGTCATTTAGGAACCCTTTGGGGAGTGAAAACCAAAAATTACCCTCAAAATTAAAATTTTCTGACATAGCTCGTCCGGACAAACATCATTCTCGTCCAGACCACCACCTTCATTTGGACAAACATCATTCTCGTCCAGACCACCACCTTCATTTGGACGAACATCACTCTCGTCCAGACCACCATTTTCGTCCAGACGGTCCATCCCCATGGTACGGACGACCAATTTTGAAAAACTCTGCAAATGTTGCTGCTCACTCGTCCGAATGGGACCCTAGCACGGTCCGGACGAGCCTCCAGAAACCTCTTCCAAATTCTACCAAATTGACACCCAACCCTCTAAACTCAAACACTTTCCCTTCCTCCTAGACATCAAATTGACATCCTAAGGCTACTCCATAACCATTCCAAGTTCATAAACAACCTCAAATATGTTTTCAATGACTTAGGAACAACACTAACCTTCTCTAATAATCACCACATCTAGTTTTCCTATCGTCTAATCGATAGGAATTTTTTTTCCTATCGATTAGACGATAGGAAAAAACTGCTTGGATCATTAAAAACTGCTCGGATCATGCTCTTCCCGAGCAATTTTTTAACGATTCCTCGCGGGTACCTTAAAAATACGTTCTAAAGACATTGAACGGTTCGGATCATTAAAAACTACTCGGGAAATGGATTTATGTGCCTATCCCTTACGGATTTTCCATAAGGGATCCCTCACGTGATCGCTTCTGTATATATATATTTAAATCTTATGATTTATGTGTATGCAATCACCTACCCTTCAAATTTTTGGGCCTATACATATACCTATGGAAAACCCATGAAATACTCAAATTCATCTATCAATCTAACATTCAAACTCAAGAATATGAACCACAACTCAACCAACCAATCTTCTATGAAATCAACATGGAATTTTCTTAAGAAATTGACTCTACAACAAAAACCCCCTTTGCAAAACTTGTAGATTCCATCAATAAATTACATATACTCATCCCATGATCCAAAACACATGAACTTGCCCTAAATCCCATGGTACCAAGAAGAAGAGGATTCACAAATGTAAGAAAATATGGGACTTACCAAGAGTTAGGAGCCAAAAGGAGTTTGTTCCTCCAAGAATCTTTAAATCTCTTCAACAATAGAGCTTTTCTCCAAGGATTCTCCCTCTCTCTAAAGTTCTCTCAAGTGTTTTTGGTACGAAATTGAGGTCAAATGGGGTGTGTATAATCCTAATACGTTTTAGGTCATTTAGGAACCCTTTGGGGAGTGAAAACCAAAAATTACCCTCAAAATTAAAATTTTCTGACATAGCTTGTCTGGACGAACATCACTCTCGTCCGGACCACCACCTTCATCCGGATGAATGTCACTCTCATTTGGACCACCACCTTCATTCGGACGGGCCATCCCCATGGTACAGACTACCAACTTTAAAAAACTCTACAAATGTTGCTGCTCACTCGTCTGGACGGGACCCTAGCATGGGCCGGACTAGCCTCCAGAAACCTCTTCCAAACTCTACCAAAATTGACACCCAACCCTCCAAACTCAAACCCAAACACTTTCCCTTTCTCCTAGACATCAAATTGATGTCCTAAGGCTACTCCATAACCATTCCAAGTTCATAAAGAACCTCAAATATATTTTCGATGACTTTGGACCTTCTCTAATAATCACCACATCTAGTTTTCCTATCGTCTAATCGAGAAGGTGTTTCACAAGAATCCTCTAACTTTAGAGTTCTTCCTTCCCTTAGTCACGAATATAACAAGAGATGAACAAGAATATTTTTCCCATATGACATACTAAGATACGACTTGATTTAAAACATGCACTCTATGATTAATAGGATTTTTATGAAGATTCAAGCTAAATGATTCGAAAAGTAATACTTTAATAAATTAAGGGAACATGTATTATAGGAATAGATATCGTTAATGGACACTCTAGTATTACACATGATTTATGAAATTTCACACTAAATTGACTTGTAACAAAAGAATGAGTTGAACCAGCATCAACTAATACTCATATAATAATACAAAAAATAATCATTGTATTTATCACCACCTTAAGTATAGCCTCCACATGATGTCATATAATTGAAACACTCTACGAGGTGTTGTAGTGGAGCCACTGATCCCTCCACTACGAACTGCAATACCCCCTAAGGCTATTTCCCGACCTTCTAGAGCACTATTAGTCACTGATGCTACTAGTGTCTGAGATTTTGTACAAAACCTTGAAATATGCCCCATTTCTCTACGAGTATAACAATGTCCCTTTCCCCTATCCATAGAGTCTTTGATACAATGATGTAGAGATTCATATTTGAAACATCTGTATAAAACCTTTCGATTACCTGAGAAACCTATACTGGGTCTACTCACGCTCTATCCTAGTTTGCTTCGTTGTTTCAATCCACTCGACCATTTCCATGGTTGAAATCTCTGACTTCCTTTGAAACCTCATTTGGACTACTGTTGTGCATTCAATATTGTAAATTTCATAGTACATGACTCTCTTACTTTTGCATATTTTGTACTCTTCAAACAATTATTTAACCAAGAATTATGTTTAACACATTTTGTGGAGTTTTTGTCAAAATATATATATAATACAAGACTTTTAGCTAGATTCCAAGATATATGCGATGAATGGAATTTCAGGAACACAATGAAGCAACCAATTTGATCCGAAGCAAATCGCAATCAATCTATTCTATACCAGCTCAAGCAATTCACATGGCTACACAAATCAATCAATTACGGCCACCAATTCACAATATACAACTTGCAAAAATTTCGATACAACAAAGTACCAATACAAGCCCAACTCAAATTCATCCCAGAAACAACATTTGAACTCAGCTCAATTCATACATGCAAACCAATTGGATCAGTAACTCATCTTAGCAAATCACGACAACAACAAGCGCAACAAATACAACCATTTGATACAAACTCAAAACTAATTCCTCCAATCAATACATGGCATGACAACTTCATTCAGCCATCAATCGATATGCAGAAACAACATTCAAAATTGCAGCTTTTTTCTAGAAAACCAACAGAGCAACCAAACCATTCTTCCAAAAAATCAACAGATCAACCAATCATAAGAACGAAGCAACAAGCATTCGCTCGAGCGGGGTCATTTTGCTCGAGCGACTCTTTAAACTTTGCTCGAGCAAAGTTAGCAGCGAATGTGTGAAAGATTTGCGGAGCAGATTTGGTTTCAAATTCTGGAGGAGTATTCGTGTCACTCCCCGGATTTTCAAACCATATATATTTTTTTGAAATATAATTTAGATAATAAACAAGGGATATAACTATTTTCCATCTAGACACAATCAGTTGAATTTCTTATTACATCACAGAGCAGTACAAAGTAGAAATAAGAAACGGTACAAAGTGAAAGAAAGTACAAGTACAAGCCTACTACAACTGCTAGTGTGAATAGAAAGAGCTACAAGTACAAAGGTAAGTACAATTGAAACTGTAGTGCTACAACTAAAAACTGGAACAGTTGAGCCCAAGAAAATCCCGCAGCTGACACGAGGGATGCACTATTACACGAGGTGCCATGAGAAATGCACCCACTCACAAAGTGCCACGAGGAATGCACTGTCACACGAGGTGTGACGAGGAATGCACCGAAATACAAGGCGTCATGAGGAATACACCAACTCACAACATGGAGAAAACCATAGGTGAGGGTGTCTTGACAATGGGCCGAGCTATGCATATGGATGGAGAGAGCTTGACGAGGGGAACAACCTTTCCCAAAGGCCTAACTCCAAAATCCTTGAGGAAGGGAGGGGATTTCTAGAGAGAAGGGAGAGAGCAAGAACTTTGGGAGGTAGAGAGAGCAAGAACTTTGGGAGGTAGAGAGAGAGAGCTAGGGCAAATTATGTGAAGAATACAACCAAAATCGTGCAATATATCATATATATACCCCTACGCGGAATTACACCTTCATTAAAACATTAAAACTGGATTTTTACTCGCGGCGACTGGTCGACGCTTTTAGCTCGACCGGTCGAGGCCTATAAGAAAACTCCACTGGAATGCCGCGATCGGTCGATGGTGTATACGTGTACCGGTCGACACCCTTTAAAAAAGGATCTTTACTAAAATGCCACGACCGGTCGACAACCACAGCCCGACTGGTCGATGCTGGAAAAATGCAACATTTTGGAATTTAAGCCCAACCTCGACCATAACTCCTCTCGGGACTTCCCGGAACATCTCGAATCAAATACGGACCAAAAGTATGGACCAACAAGGGGTCCAACACTACCAAGGAACGCCAAACTTGCGAAAACCTGCGCACCACGTAAAAGAATAAAAAGGACAACTCCCGATACGGTGTGGACATGCCGATACGAAAGGGACACGCCGACACAAAGGGACACGTCAGTGCAAGAATTTATCTTGCCAAGGGCACAAGGGACGGGGGATTCCACAATGACTTTGCCTCCTCAAAAACTAGAAAAACAATAATCATTTTACAATAATACCCACGATGAGGAACGAATTGGTTTTACAATCGTCAACACTCCACTATCATTCTACAAACTCGCACACACACGCGGTTTGCAATTTCGTCACCCTACCCATGAGTACACACACATCCCCACACACGCACCTAATGCGATAATCAAGTGACCACTACAACTCAATTTTGAGAGATGATGGTCAGACACAATTCTCAACCTAAGTTATAGGGTCATCTTTATACCACACAATCAAAGAAATACACACACGGTCGATTCCACACTGAAGGTGTAAGAATAACCGACTCCATTACTCGTTCCCAATATATCTAATAATCTACCCAACGCTTGGGACACAAGGATGTGGTTTTCAAGAAGACAAGAATGGTCCCGAAAGACATAGCAATCAAACAAATGGAGAGTAACATCAAACTTGGCCATCACAATAAGGACAAGGTGGCATAAGAACACCAACACAACTCGTCCACAATCCACACGTAAATGAGATCACAACTCAAATTATTGAAGCATCAATTTATAAAGTACAAGGCCAAAGAACTTGCGACAAGAAACATTCGAACTAGGCAATGTGAGTCTCAACCAAGAAGATTACTACAACGACGTCCACAAATGAAAACATCATCCAAAACAAAACACATGACGTTAAAACGAGTTTACGATGCTACAAAAAATACAACAAGTGGCAATCCCAACAACACACAATACAACTAGGACAAGCAAACACAAAACAAGTCTACTAAGACGGAGAAATCGGCGGCTGAGGACCCGCCATGGCGATCACACACACTCTACCATGAGTCATCCGCTCCACTGGTTGCTTGCCTCTCTGAATCGAATCCTTACGCGCATCCCTGGAACTGGTTCCTCTCTCAAACTGAGGACTGGATGCAAACGACTGATGATGATGATGACTCTGACTCCCTTGCTGGAGTTGCTCAACTCTTGGCCCAACTGACGAGTGACGCCTAACTGACATCTCTCCTTGCCCGCCGCTCCTCTGTGGGCAAATTCTTCCCACATGCCCTGACTGGCCACATTCGAAACAAGTAACCTGGATACACTGAGACCGGTAATGCCCTTCCTGATGGCAGTGATGGCAAATAATATGATTCCTTGGTAGCTCTTTTGCAACACCAACACTGACGATGGACTGAGAACCATGTTGACTGCGCAAATGATAATGATCTCTATATCGCTTCCTCCCAATACTACCTGAAGCGGACGTAGAATTCGAAACAAACGATTGCCGACGAGGCTCCCACACTCTGACTTCTTCCTCTTCTTTTTTGCAAATGGGCTCAATAGCCCTGGAACGATCCAGCATAGTGGCAAACGAACGAATACACTGCCCAATGATGAGTCTCCGGATGGGGAGATGAAGACCCTGCTCGAACCTCTTGCACTTGCGATCCTCCGAACTGACCAACTCTGGAGCAAATCGGGACAAAGACTAGAATTTGATCGCATACTGAGATACCGTCATAACACCCTGCTGCAACAACTCAAACCGCATCCGCAAATGCTCGCGAAAAGATTCCAGAAAATACTAATCCTCGAAGGTAGAAACAAACTTCTCCCACGATATAGCACCAACATCTTCATCCATTAATCCCGGATTCGCAACTCTAGCCAACCTCCGCGCATCTTTCTTGGCCTCAACAATGGAATTCTACCACTCTCCGGCTTCACCAACCAACTGATAGGATGCAAAAGACACTCGCACCTCATCTTCAACGATGTGAAGGGTGTCTAATGCCTTACAAATCCCGGAAAGCTAATGATTGACCTCAATAGGCTCATCCTCTCCATTGAAACTAGGAGAGTTCACAGCACAGAACTCTCGCAAAGCCTCCATCACGTGGCTAACACCCCTAGCCCTGGGGGATTGAACTGCTCTGGTGGCCTCAACCATGGCCTCGGTAAGCCGCCTCACAAAAAATCTCGGATTCACTTCTTCTTCTTGACCCACTTCAATATTTTCCTCTTCACAGACATCTTCCATTAGGACTTCTTGATGCTCCTGGCGAGCTCTACGGCCTCTATGACGAGCATCCATATCGGCAACCAAGGCAACTAGCAACGATAAATCCTAGCAAGTACACAAGCAACACGCTCAATACATGAACCACATTAACACTATGCTCATAAATCTCCAAACGCAAACCATGAGCCAAACTATATCGCAAGCTAGGAAAATAACCATATACTCAACGCAAATACATATCCACATATAGAATCCCCAATATATCAGTGGAAACTAACTCATCCGAGTACAATACCAACTCCTATGCCTCAAATAAAGGCATACTAATGCCAACTTTCTATGCCTCAAACAAGGGCGTACTAATGCCAAATTCCTATGCCTCAAACAAGGGCATACTAATGCCATTCAACTCTCAATGCATACAAACACACAAAGACTCCATGGAAAGCACATGAAGAATCCATTGAAACTAAAAGTTTTCCCAAGGTTCCAAGGTTTTCGAACGAAAGCTCTGATACCAAGTTGTCACGCCCGGATTTTCAAACCATTTTTTGAAATAAATAAAAGAATGATTATCAATAAGCCACATTTATCAAACCACATCACAAGGGACCATGAATAGTAAAATTACTCCTTTACAAATCTTTTACAATGGAAACTTACTTGGAAATGAAGTACAACAATACCTTTACATAAAACTTACTTGTAATGAGATGATATTATAACACTTTAAATGAAAGGGGAATGTTCGTAGGCTACAAGGGAAAAAAAGGGAGAAGCTACAGTGCAGAAATGACATAAACATGAAATGCACCTCACGCTGAAAGAAAACTGGAGCAAGCCAAGACCAACTTCACACTACTAGCTATCCAACCCTGCAACCCTGTAAGGAACTGTAAAAAGAAGGTTGAGTCATAAAGACCCAGCAAATATGCACCTATCAAGTGCAAATGCAATTATGGTGACATGCGCAAATGATATGAATCCCTACAATACAATCCCAAGCATGCCATTACTCACACATTCTCAACACCACTACCAAGTCACTATCCAAACCAAGACGCATAGGTCTCACCAAGACTTTCACCAACACTAGTACACCACGAGATAACTCAACCATTTGATCTTGCTCAAAACCAATATCAACACAAGTCAAAACCCTATTTTTACCAAGTACCCCTATCCACGCAATTAGGTAACATGCACTAGTACAAGGCCGTAAGGGCCAAAGATCTCAACCATGATCACGACGACGTGGTAAACTATCACATTATCTAGGGAGGGCACTCCCAAGAACACAACCCATCTATAGTGGCACCGCTACCAACTATCGCACACAAGCCACATGCCGTATCCAAAACCAATAGCTAATTCCACGACTTAGCTTACGCCAACACAATCCACCAAACCACATTGGATATCACCTATCCTTTCCTTTCCTCTATATACATATCTATATAGGTACACATTGGTGAATTGATTTATTTTGCTTTAATAGTTTGTTTGACTCTCGGTTTAACATCACTTTGAAAACAAGTCACGCGAGTATCGAACCGCCTCACTAAATAAGTACCTACCTACCCCAAACATGGACTATCATTTGAAAAGAGTCACATGAGTCTCGAACCATCCTATGAGAAAGGACCGGCCTACAACAAACATGGACCATCACTTTGAAAACCAATTTAGAAAACCATTAAGTCCGGGATCGATTTACAGTCTCCTTGACAAGTTCAAGGGTCGACTTGATCATGAAGTGACATGAGGGATGCACTATCACACGAGGTGCCACGAGAAATACACCCACTCACGAAGTGCCACGAGGAATGCACTGTCATACGAGATGCCACGAGGAATGCACCGAAGTACGAGGTGTCATGTGGAATACACCAACTCACAACATGCCACGAGAGATGCACCGATTTACACAACATTCGAAGACCACATTGTTTGGTCACAAATTCATAGAGTCCACGAGTTTTTTTGTTGATTTTAGTTAGTTGTTTAATATAGGTGAATTGAGTAGATTTTCATGTGCGAATCAAAGGAGACGAATTCTCCATCAAGGGCAACGAATTTGCCTACGAGGGACGAGTTCCCAAATCGAGGGCAACGAATTCACCTAATCATTTCCACAATAAACATCGATTGCCTAGGAACGAGTTCCCTAGTCTAGTGTGACGAATTCACACATAGATAGCCAACTCTCTTCACCAAGGCATTTCACCAAACACCTATTATGCACAAGTGCACACTAGGGTCTTAGTCACCAAGGATACCTAATCCATAATCCAATTCCTCAACCATAAGATCAAGGCCACATACAAGGGCCCAAGTAAGACCTCGCCATCTTACAAACCATGAGTCTAACTCATCATCCAAGAATCAAGGGCCACACACCAGGGCCGAAGTAATATCTTCCAATCCATCCAAAGCCACATGCAAGGGCCTAACCAAGGCTTAACAATCCTACGGAACCATGAATTATACTCACAAGCCCCTCGGACATTCTATCAAATACCTAGCGGGCACAAGATCACAGCTTAATTTCACTAATTTAAACTCTTAGGACAAAACTCCCAATTTCCATAAAACTCCGCAATTTTCCATTACAAGTCCTAGGCACAAATTGACTATCACATCTCCTCAAAATCACCATGAACACTCCAATCCAATGCAAGGATGAGTCCAAATTCATTTTATCAAACATGGTTAATTTCATGATTTCCAAAACATGGGTTTTAAAGAAAATTTTTGATTTAAATCTTGTAAATCAATTTAATGGCCTAACATAATCACATAGACACAAGATAGAGGCATATTTACCTCAAGCCAAAAACATGGAGAAAACCCTACGTGAGGGTGTCTTGACAATGGCCCGAGCTATACACATGGATAGAGAGAGCTCGACGAGGGAAACAACCTTTGCCAAAGGCCTAACTCCAAAATCCTTAAGGAAGGGAGGGGATTTCTAGGGAGAAGGGAGAGAGCAGGAACTTTGAGAGGTAGAGAGAGCTAGGGCAAATTATGTGAAGAAGACAACCAAAATCGTGCACAATATCATATATATACCCCTACGCAGAATGACAAAACTGCCCTTCATTAAAACATTAGAACTGGATTTTTACTCGCGGCGATCGGTCGACGCTTTTAGCTCGACCGGTCGAGGCCTATACGAAAACTCCACTGGAATGCCGCGACCGGTCGACGGCGTATACGTGTATCGGTTGACACCCTTTAAAAAGGATCTTTATTTAAATGCCACGACCGGTTGACACCACAGCCCGACCGGCCGACGCTGGAAAAAATACAACATTTTGGAATTTAAGCCCAATCTTGACCACAACTCCTCCCGGGACTTCCCGGAACATTCCGAATCAAATACGGACCAAAAGTATGGACCGACAAGGGGTCCAACACCTAACTATAATCCCCAACGGGGACCGGGGAATCCTTACTAAAATTCATTAATCGATTTGAAACGATGAATTTAATTCCGGAAATGTATTTTGAAAATATGGGTCGTTACAACAACTCTAAGGATCTTCAAGGATCCCAAACCAACACCATGCCAAGATATCTAACCTTAACTCACGTTGCAAGCCACGCCAACTATCGTTATCGTCACATATTGGATTCGTATGTCATATTGGATATTTGAGATATTTCTTTCTTTCCTTTCTATCTTTCCATTCATTGATTTCGTGAATATGGATAAACCACGGAATCCCTAGTCAAGTACATTCTAAGTATCCTACCATTCTTGATTAATTTTCCATAGCCCATACTATGGATTGATATTGGAATTTCATCATAGTCTCATTTCTCACGCAATGGATACTCCGTGGATGCATCTAACCAAGACCCTTCCAAGTTATCCCAATCTTCCATTCATCATGTTGTCGAAGTCATATCATATTTGATGGAATTAGTATAGTGGCTAGAGAACATACTATCCTTTCCCCTCGCTATTTCCCAACTCGTTGGGAGGGCTACGCTATGCCCCCATTATGCTCAATGTGGTGGCGCGACCACCGGGGAAGTCCAACATTTGTCTGTTCCTATTTTGTATAATGTCGTGGATGGTGCGACCACCCAGGGAGTTACGATCTCAGTTTATTCCTGCCACATTTCCAGCGTTCCCCAACTCATTGGGAGGACCCATAGTACCCTATGATTCCACGTCATTAATTGTTTCCATTGCATTAGGAATAAATCTAAGAATCCCCTCATAAGTCCATTCTTAATTTATCCTATCATTTCTTTTCATCGTTGTTACT
>NMUG010002173.1:0-16424 GCA_002855965.1 Monotropa hypopitys | reverse complement strand
ATAATTGTTTTAATTAAAATAAAAAATAAAAAATAGTTAAAATGTGTAAAATATTTTAAAATTTTTAAACATAAAAAATAGTTTAAACAATTTTAAAAATAGGTTTTTAGTTTTTTAGAAAAACTATTTTTATTTTATTTTTTCTTTAACTACATAAATATTTGATTTTTGTAATTGAATTTAAATGAGTAAAAAAATTTAATTGTATTACTCAATTTTGATTTTTTAGTCTTTTTACAAAATTTCCTATACCGAAAATACAGATTGAGTGTCGTCACTAATCATGAGTGACAAACATTACTAACACGTAAACTTCCATCGTACTATTATGTATTGTGTTGCGTCTTCTATTTTATCGTCACTCGTCATTTGTGCCGAATGCACTACTAATATCCGAAGTTTGTCATACTCTTATTTATTATGTTACGCATTTTATTCTATCACCCCGTGCCATCACCACAAGCTACCATTATTATATTTATAACATATCTTATCGAATAAAAATAAATCTTCATAGAGTAAAATATAAGAAGTCAAAAAGGCATCAATCCATATATAACTTATAAAATACAAATCTTGATTTTCCCCTGTCCGTTCTCTCTCTCTCTCTCTCTCTCTCTCTCACACACACACACACACACACACACAAAAAAACAATTTTATAAAATTTAAAACAAATTTTTTAGTTTTAACTATAATTCATAAAAACTTTTTTATTATTTTAAACAATTTTAAAAAAAATTTACAGAGGTTGCAAACTATTTTTTTTTTTTAAAAAATTATTTAGTTTTTAGTACAAATTATATTTTGAACTATTTTTTAGTTGAAAAATAAGTTTTCAAAAATTGTAAACAATTTTTTGTTTGAATTTTATATTTATTTTTATTAAGTGATTGAATATGAATTACAGATTGTGTTTTTGTACACGACTGTTCTTTTTGTAACTGTTTTACCACACAATTGTTTTTTTTTGTTAATTTTTTTTTCAAACATGAAAAACATTTAAACTGTTTTAAAATAAAACTAGTTTTTAAAAAAAACATTTACAACTATTTCTTTGCAAAACTATAGTTTTTAAAAGTTTTTTTTTGTAAAAATAATACGAACAAATATTTTTAACAGCTTTTTTGTAAAACATTTTAAAAAGAAAGTTTTAAATTGTTTTCTGTAAAATAGTTTTAAAAAATATAAAACATTTTTTGTAAACCAGTTTAAAAATATTTTTTACAAATTTAAACTGTTTTTCTTAAATGTAAAAAAATTCGAGTGCCGGAAAAATCGATGGAGGCGGAGGCAGTGAAGAAGAAGGCTTCGGAGAAACCGATGATGATGGAGGCGTGGGGAAAGGAGAATTACAGGGAGGTGATGGAGGAGAAGGACCAGGTGCTGGAGGCGGCGATGTAAAATCAGGCGGCGGTGGGGAAGATGGAGAAATCGAGGGAGGAGGAGGCAGCGCGGTTCCTTGCCTGGGTAGCGTCTGGGAGGTCATGGCACAACACCAGTTCCAAAGGCTTGCTCAAATCAGGGATCCCCAAGTGCGGGTAAAGGGCTACAAATGGATCTTCAGATCTTGAGGGATCTCGCGAGTCCTCCCGAAAATCGATTGTGCAGCTTGTAGGCAAGCCCGGGTCTCTATCGCTCAAATTCGGTATCACCAAGGATAGCCTATGTTCTCTATACGTAGGTAATCTTCCCCCGAATGCCTCATCCAAATGGTTGTTCGACAATTTTAAGAAGTTTGACGTGGTCATGGATGCATATATCCCGGCTAAGCTCAGCAGTGCAAACGCCTTGCATTTTGGGTTTGTTCGATTCAAGAATCAGGTGGAAGCCGACGCGGCTATCGCGGGTATGAATGGTGCGAGGGTTGGTAGAATCAAGCTTCTGGTTCAACCTGCTAAATGCAGTAGAGCACGTCTCTCGGGGAGAAAGTGGAATTCCAGGATTCAAAACAACTACGGGCCAGGTATTTCGTCTGGGTTGCCTAAGAAATCTGTTTCGGATGCATTGGTGGGTATTCGGGGAGTCAAGTTTTCTGATGTAGCTTCGTCTCTCTCTGAGAGGAAGAGAGAGAGTCAAGGGGTTTGCGGACAGTGGTGACTGGCTTAGGTGCTCAGCTGTTGCCACTGTACGTTCTGGTTTGGTCGTTGATGAGGTTAGGAGGAAAATCATCTCCAGCTTCTGCGAGGTATCGGGCGTTAGTTCTTTGGGACTCATGCGACCCTTTCAAAGGTAGTCCACGTTTGGGGTAAGCCGGTCCTTATTTAGTGCGGCGGTTGAGACTCGTGTGACTTGGTTTCAAGTAATGTTAAGCCGGGAGTCGAATATACTATTTAAACAAGATAATCAATTCACCAATGTGTACATATATATGTAGATATATAGAGGATAATCGGATATGATACGGTTGGGTGGATTGTGATGTTGGGCTAAGTCGTGGAATTAGCCGTCGAGGATATTTGGCTAAGTTGTGGAATTAGCCAGTTATGCATTGTAGGCTAAGTCGTGGAATTAGCCAGTTATAGATATTTGGCTAAGTCGTGGAATTAGTCGTGGTACAGTTATAGTCCTTCGTGGATAGTAAATGGCTTGGATATCATTGTAGATGGTAATACTTGGTAAGAGGAGGGGATTGTGACTTACGTGGTGGTTGGCTTGAGTGAAGCCCAATGACTTGGTTGTCTCTTAGTACGCTTGTAGTGATGGAAGGTCTTGGTTGAACTTGCACTTGGGACTTGGTTAGTGACTTGATAGTGGTGTTGAGAATGTGAAAGTGCTGTCATGCTTGGGATTGTATTGTAGAAATTCACACCACTTGCACATGCCACCATAGTTACGTTTGCACTTGATAGGTGCATATTTGCTGGGTCTAACATTTTTCCTACAGTTCTTTGTAGGTCTCCATTCCAAATTTCTTGATGAGTTCCTTGGTGTACTTATTTTGGTCAATGAAGATGCCTTCCTTTGAGTGTTTGATATGAATTCCAAGGAAGAATTTTAATTCTCTCATTAGACTCATCTCAAATTCACCTTGCATGCACTTGGCAAAGTCCTTATACAAATTTTCATTAGTAGATCCAAATACAATATCATCAACATAGATTTGCACAATCAATAAATCTTTTCCACTAGATTTTATGAACAAGGTGGTATCAAGTTTGCCTCTAGAAAAATTATTTTCAATGAGAAAAGTACTCAATATATCATACCAAGCTCTAGGAGCTTGTTTCAAACTATATAAAGCTTTAGTGAGTTTAAAGACATGATTTGGAAGTTCATGATTTTCAAAACCAGGAGGTTTATGAGGTTTATTAACATAAACCTCCTCATTTATATAACCATTTAAAAAGGCACTTTTTACATCCATTTGAAAAAGTTTAAAATCCATAAATGAAGCATAAGCTAGTAGCATCCTAATGACTTCTATTTTAGCAATGGGGGCAAAGGTTTCTTCATAGTCTATTACCTCTTCTTGACTGTAGCATTGGGCTACTAACCTAGCCTTGTTTCTAATAATGAAACCATTCTCATCAAGCTTATTTTTGTATATCTTTCAAAGCACATGTTTTTCCTAGTTTAATTGATGAAGGCTTTTTACACATGTTCCAAGCTATATGGGGTTTGTGATAGAAATGCAAGTCTTCTTGTATGCATGATAGATTTATTTGGAAGTTCTCTTCCTACAGACTATACGTTATACGTGGGAGTGAGTTGTATTAAGTTACATTGGGGGAATGCATGATATACATGTATATATGCATCTTGGAACGTAAGTTCTTGCAGACTACATGAGCAATCGTGGGAGTGAGTTTCTCCGGGTAATACACCCACTATAGAGAGGGGTCATACCCCAAATGGAGTATCCTTGTGATACATTGGATGAGTGTGCTGGGCACACGAACTATCACATATAGTGATAGCTATTTTGAAAAGGAAAGTGGAAAGGTTTTGAGAAATGGGCTTCGGCCATATACATATGTAAAAGCATGGGATGCATGGGGTTGGAAGTATGTGTTTTGGGGGGGTTGGACCCTTGTTTCTTGCAAAGTTTAATCCTTGCATGTTTTTATCAATCTCTTGCAATTGTGAAATCAATATATCCTATTCACGCTCTGGTTTCCTGGTGTTTTTCTTAAATACTTGGAAACTAGGTCTTGGAGCTAGCGGTCCACTACGTAGCTTGGGAAAGTGCTTTTGGAAGCATAGCTTGGGAAGGATGGATTTGAGGCATGGTTTGAAGGAGATGGCACTTAATATGTGTACCTGGAAGTTAATTCCCAAACATTATTTCTATCAAATTGGTGTAACTCTTCTTGTATTGCAAGAATCCAAAACTCATCGTTTTCAGCATCTAAAAATATTTTAGGTTCTATTTGGGAGACAAAAGCAAAATTATTGCAAAAGTTTCTAAGAGAGTTTCTAGTACTTACCCCCTGAGTTACCTCACCTATTACTTGGTCAATTGGATGGCCTTGCACCATTTTCCATACCTTTGGTAGATTTTCAACATTAGTCGGGGCTTCAATATGTGCACTTACCTCTTCATCTTTAGATCCTTCTTCCAAGCTAGGAGAAGCTTCTTTGTCAAGGGATAATTTTTCAAAATTCTATACAACTTCATCATTATCAAGATTAGCACAAGGAGTAGAAATAGATTCATCAAACCTAACATGGATGGATTCTTCTACAACATGAGTTCTATGATTATAAACTCTGTAGGCCTTGCTAGTAGTAGAATAACCAAGGAAAATACCTTCATCCGACATAGAATCAAACTTACCAAGATAATCTTACCATTATTATGCACAAAACACTTGCATCCAAAAACATGAAAATATGAAAATATTGGGTTTCCTTTCATTCCAAAGCTCATATGGGATTTTATTTAAAATAGAACGCATGGACACCCTATTTTGAATATAACAAGAAGTGTTTACGGCTTCCGCCCAAAAAAATTTTAGGTAAATAATTTTCACAAATCATAGTTCTAGCCATCTCCTCTAAAACCCTATTTTTTCTTTCAACAACACCATTTTGTTGAGGAGTTCTTGGCGCCGAAAAATTGTGTCCATAACCATGGTGGTTATAAAACTTCTCAAAAGAGTCATTGTCAAGTTCCCGACCATGGTCTGTTCTTATGTTAGAAATAGTGAAACCCTTTTCATTTTCAACTCTTCTACACAATTTTGAAAATGCGGAAAATGTCTCATCCTTATGAGCTAGAAATAAAACACATGTATATCTAGAGTAGTCATCAACAACAATAACACAATAAGTTTTGTCGGCTAGACTTGGTGTCCTAATTGGTCCAAAAAGATCAATGTGCAAAAACTCCAAAGGTCTAGAAGTTGAAATTATGTTTTTAGACTTAAAAGAGACCTTGGTTTGTTTACCCTTTTGACAAGCATCACAAAGTTTTTAGGAAGACCTTTCACTAGATCTTTTCTAGAAAGTCTAGCTATGGCATCCGGGTGAAAATGCCCAAGTCTCCTATGCCACAACCAACTAGAGTCGTTGGTGGCCAAAAAACATTTTACATCTTGTTTTTCTAAGTCAATGAAATCAATAATAAAAATATTTTCGTGTCTATTGCCGGTAAAGAGTATGGAGTTGTTGTTGACATTCTCAACTTTACACTTATCCTTATCAAAAATGACTCTATGACCTTTATCACATAATTGGCTAATGCTAAAAAGATTATGATTGAGACCATCAACTAGTAACACATTTTCAATAATGGGTAAAGGAGGCTTACCGATATTACCTATACCGATGATTTTACCTTTCCCATTATCTCCAAATGTCACCATTCTTTCATCCTTGGGAGTAAGAGATGAAAATGCCTTGTAGTTACTGGTCATGTGTCTTGAGCAACCGCTATCCAAGACCCATTTTCCCATTGATGAAGAGATCTTCAAGCACAACTACAAGAAGGAATCTAAGAAATAGCCTTTGGTACCCAAGCCTTGGGTCCTTTGAGGTTAGCATCCAAAATCTTATTTTAGGTACCCATATTTGTTTTACTACCTTGTTTGAACCAAAGTTGTCTCTTTTTAAAGGGCATGAAGATGAAACATGACCTTTGTTGTTGCAATAATGGCAAGCAAGTATAAGTCTCTCTAAAAATAGATCTTTATAGAAAATTTTCTTCTTGTTGGGGTTGAAACCACAACCCGCTTTATGAAATGATACTTTTTATTTTTCAAGTAAGATATCCAAATTTTCTTGCCTTTGAGTCAATATTGTTAAGGAGCTCTTCAAGTCATCAATCTCAAGTTTGAATTTCTTTTTATTTTCTTCAAATTTCAAAATTTCTTTGGTGTGAACTTCTTTCAACAAATCTATTTCAAGTTCATGTAAATCCTTTTCCTCAAAAATTTTACCAAATTCTTTTAAAAGATCTTTAGCAATATCTTTTGCATTTTTATGTTTGTTTTTCAACTTTTCAAAATCAATAATTAAAGAATCAAAAGAATCTTGAAGTTCTAAGTAAGAAGATACCTCATTTGAGTCTTTGGCCATAATACAAAGGTTAGCCACTTCCTTGGTTTTTTTATTGTCAGTTTCGCTTTCACTATTATCCCATATGGCAAGCATGGCTTGCTTGCACCCCTTCTTGTAATCCGCTTTGAATTGAGGGCACTTAGCTTGCACATGCCCGGGTTTGTTGCACCCAAAGCATATAATGGGATTCCTTAGTCCTTCTTCTTTCTTTCCTTCCTTTATGAAATTATTCCAATTGCCTCTTTTTGACTTCAAGTATTTCTTGAAGTTCCTAGCAATGAGAGCCATATCCTCATCTTCCGATGAGTCGGTGGAAGATTCCTCATACTTTGTTGCTTTGAAGGCAATATCTTTTCTTGGCTTGGGTGGCTCCTCATTGAGCTTCAAATACATTTCTTCGGTCATTAACACACCCATTAGAGAATGAGTGCAAATAGAAAAATCCATGGTTTGAATAATAATGGCGGCTTTGGTTTCCCAAGCCTTGATCGTTGATCTAAGTATTTTTCTTGCCATTTCCGAGTTGGTGTAACTCTTACTAAGGCCCTTAATGCCATTGATAATATCATTGAAACGGGAGAATAATTGGGAAATGGTCTCCCCTTCTTACATTTTGAAGAGCTCATAAGAGTGTACCAAGATGTCAATCTTGGACTCTTTTACTTGATTAGAACCCTCATGGGTTATAACAAGTTTGTCACATATCTCCTTCGCGGATTCACATCCAGAGGTTCTATTATACTCGTTAGCATCTAAAGAATAATAAAGTATATTCATAGTTTTGCAATTTAGTTCTACCTTTGTCTTGTCACCAGCAAGCCATTCTGAGTATGGCTTACTAACTGATACCCCATCAATTACTTTCTTTAGAATATGAGGACCTTTAGGTATGGTCATCCAAAGATCGTAATCAATAGATTGAATGTATATTCTCATGCGGTTCTTCCAATAGGCAAAATTTGTACCATTGAACAATGGTGCCCTATTGGTAGATTGACCTTCGGCATATGAGGTGGTTGCTACGTTAGCCATAGGATCTCTCTAAGACGTTTATGTCGAATCTTATAGAGACCCGATCTGATACCAATTATTGGTCCAAGAGCAACCAAGAGGGGGTGAATTGGTTTAAATACAATAATAAGCAAATAAAAATTTACTTGAAATAAAGAAAGTCTAATTATAAATTTGAACTAGATAAGACTTGAAACAAGATACTAAGAGATTAATATCAATTAGTTCAATAACCAATCTATTCAAAGCACCAACGCAACTTCTTACGTTACACCTTAGTTTCTTGGGGGTTTAGTTCCAGGAGGTCGCAGTTATCGGTTTTGAGTTGGTTCATGATGATTAGATAGGTAAAGTAACTATGATATTAATTTTGACAATGAACTAAGAAATCAAGCTAAGTAAACTTGAAAGATGAAAGAATAAAAAGAGACTAGAATAAGAGAGAGAGAGAGAGAGAGAAAGAGAGAGAGAGAGAGAAGGATTTTATAGTGGTTCGGTTGGAGGATCCAATCTCCAACTTTACATCCACTTCTCTCACAAATATGGTGAGAGTTCTACTAGCTATTCAACCTTCGGGTGGTTGACAAACTCTTACAACTTTCGGGTAGTTGTCTAACCCTTTACAAATGAGCTCCTTCTTAAGGTGGCTCCCACCTTCCTTCTTCAATGCCAAAGAACTACTTCTTTGATCTTCAATAAATGAGAAGAACAAATAGCTATGGAGAGATTACTTCTCCTTACAAAGTAGGCTTGAAAGATATAACAATGAATGCCTACAACTACTACAATTTGAGCCTCACTCTAACAGTATGACAATAAAGCTTAGAAAGAGAGAGAAAAAGAGTGCTTTGAGAGCTTCTAGTATGTATGGAGGCTTGTAGGAGTTGTAAGACTTTCCCAAGCCTTTGGCAACCTTTAAATAGACTTCAATCTTCATATAGCCATTTGTAGCCGTTGTAGGGGCATAGTTGTAATTATTTTGACTTTAAAATTTGAATCTGCATAATTTAACACAGGCTAGTATGACACCGGTATGCCACCGGTATATCGGCCGGTATGTCAGTTAGGCTAAAAATTCAATCATAGATAAGTGCAGAGCTACTGCCCATTTTTGACAAAAATCGGTATGAGAACCGGTATGCCGGGCGGTATGCCGGTTTGCGTACCGGTTAGGGAAATTTTCAGAAAATTGAAAAGGAAAGCACATGAAGACTAAGGGAGGTCACCAAAATAGATTTATTCAAGATTTATATAATATAAGTTTCTTTAAAAAGATTTATAAACTTATAAAACACATAATAAACTTATATTATAAATCTTATAAAGTATAAAGTCCTTAGAAGAAATATTTAAATAATGAATACAAGTCTAATGGATTTTAAATGAATTCTAAATAGTCCTAAGAGAGTTTAAAAAGATTTAAACCATGATGAACAATCTCTTGGACTTAAATATAAGAATGATGTGGAAATTAAGCTCATAAATACAATTCCTTGAGTTAAATAAAAATTTGAACATTTAAACTATAATTCAAGAAATTTTAAAATTATTTTGTGAATGCTATATTTTGTGTACATGATGCATCATCAAAACATAGGGCCAACACTACCTCATGCGTCACATAATGATTCGCTATTTACCTATCGAAACTCAGCAATTTAGGACCGAATTTCCATGGTTTTAATCATTGGGAAGTATTTGTGCATGAAGGTCGCTTGTAAACTGGCCCATGTGGTTATGGAATTGACTGGAAATGTTCCAAACCAATGTTCTTCTTGCCCTCGCAAAGAAAATGGGAAAAGGGTCATTTTCAAGGTATCTTGGGCAAAGTTTTGTATTCGCAAGGTGGAACATATGGCATTGAAATCGTCTATGTGTTGATATGGTTCCTCTTGCGACAACCCATTGAATTGTGGTAGATTTTAAATGGTACTGGGTTTGATTTCATAATTGACTGTCGCAACTGTAGGCAAGACTATACATGACAGGGTGTTATACGTGGATGGTTTAAAATAAGCATGAAATGGGTCGGGTTGCGCTGTATCTACGACACATTCCCCCATGTTCAATGGAATGTTCTAAGTCGTGGTGGTTTTGAAGGTTAAGTCTGGACTTTTAAAATTTTCCAACTCTTGAATGTCATCCAGAATGTCTCCCACGTCTGTGTCATACCCGTATCAATTATTATAAAATTTAATTAATTAAAAGAATATTGGAAGTGGAAGATTTAGTGAGGTGTAATATTACATTTATGTTCTTAAGAGATTTACATTTTAGTTTAAGGAATAATTAAGGTATATTATATATTTATTCAATTAGTAAGTATATAAAATGATGCATAATCGCTTACAAGGGTAAAATATGTTTTAATGAGAGGGTAATAAGGTCTTTACACCTTACAAATCTGATTAGGGCTAATGCAATACCCTAATCACCATTATACTTTCATTTTGGAGGCTATAGAGAGATTGAGAGAGAGAGAGAGATCTAGAAAGGAATTGGGAAGAAATTGCTTGGGGACTTTGGATTCAATCAAGTTCCTTGCAAGGAAGATCAACATAAAAGTAATTCTGAAAGTTTTGAACATATTTTAGTATTTAGTTTGGAGTAAATATGAGATTAAGAAGAAGTTAGTTTTTAATTTGATTTTGGTAAAAACCTAAGTATAAATCATGGTTTTGATGAGTTATAGTGGGATATAAGACTTGTAATCTATGTATTAAGGTCATTAGGATATGAGGGTGGTGTTAGATTATGAAGTTTATGCAAAATATGATTAAAATCGAGTTTGGAGGAGTTTGGAGAAGTGTAGATTGTTAAAAATCGCAAAACAGTTCTGTAACCCAAAGCTTGGGAAACTAATTTCGTGTAGTGGGAAACTGGTTTCGCAAGAGTCTATCCTTGGGTAACCACTGTAGTGTGGCTGGGAAACTGGTATCTCAGATGTTTTGGGAAACTAGTTTCGTGGTGTTGGGAAACCGGTATTGAGGTGGTTTGTTCATGGGAAATCAGTTTCGGGAGGTTTGGGAAACCAGTTTCGGTGATTCTTTGGGAACCCGATTTTGTGATGTGGGTAAACCGGTTTTGAGGCTTGTTGACCAGAAATTAAAAATAAAGTTAATGGAAATGTGATTGACCTAAATTGAATCTAATGTCAAGGATTCTTATAAGTCACTTGGAATTTAGGAGGTTTATTATTCTAATGTTATAATATTATAATAGGCAAGGAACCGGGATCGTCTATGGCTGCAAAGTAATTCTATTGGTCATTTTCCTACATAAGGTGAGTGTGTAGATACCCTTCCATATATTCCTTGACTTATGCCTCGTGTGTTCACGTGGTTTCTTATGTGCTTTGATTGATAAAACACATGTGAAAGCTTGAATACTTATATTGTTTGATTTTGTTATCGATGCATACCACTTGTATTATTCGTGGGACACATGTGAAAGCTTTTATGCTTAAATTACTTGTTTTCAGTTGTACATTTTGTAAGATGTATGCTTCCATGTTTAAGTGATTCATTTGATAAAGCATTCATGAGGACATGCTAGATAATTTATTTATCACATTGTATGGTCATCATGTGAACATACTTGATAAATGGAAAGTGCATTAAAATTTTTTAAGCAATATAAAGCGGAATGACCACGACATACTTTTGATAAGTTGTAAGGCCAAGTGTGGGGCAATGTGAATAAGTAAAGTGAAATGTGATATACTAAGGTATGCTTTCCCATACGTAGTGAGGCCAAGTGTAGAGTATTACCCACAGCATGCTTTTGATAAGCTGTGAGGTCAAATGTGGGGTTATGAGCTTGATTGGTTCACGCTTAGCAAGTATGATGTCCTTGCTTGATGGTATTGGGACCATCAGAAACATTAATTGACATGTCAAATAAATTAAAAAGAAAGATGTGCGTGCGTTGGGTACAAAACTGTATGATACGCTAGAAACTTGCATCCTTACGTATTTCATTGTGATTATTTTATTTGAGATTGGGTAGATGCACAACCCTTTTAGCTTCTGTTGTTACTTGATAGTTTATATGTGAATTTTCATATATTGATTATTGTATCTGACACCCCTGGATATCTTTTGTTGTTCGTTTCTTTTTGGCAATCTATATCCAGGCCAGGATGAATAATGGTTTACACTCCAAGCCAGGCCGATATGCTTTGTGGTTAGATAGGGATGGTGGATGTCACTCCTTATGGGAGTTTCTTCTTACTTAGTTATGTCCATCAAATGACAATTAGTTTGAGACTTGATCTTTTGTTAGTTGTGAGATTTATGGTAGCACTTATGGGATTTGTTTAGACTTGGTTTATCAATCATTGTGGTACTACTATTTCAGTGTTGGAGTTTATTTTGGAGATTTTTATTTAGTACTTCCACTGTTATATTTAGTTGCTAGTGTGAGATTGTGATCCATTTAGATCTTTTGGGTTACTTTGATGTTCTCGTTCAGTCACAATATCATAGTCGGATGACCTTTTATGTTGCATTCCGGGACGGGTCGTGGTAGTTCATGTCGTTATCAACAATGGTTAGACTTAACGATCTACGATCAAGCATGTAATGATAGAAAATAAAATGAAATAAAATAAATTAAGAACCACGAATCAAAATAGAAATCAATCAGAACTTTTTGACTTATGCCAATTGTCCCCGGCAACGGCGCTAAATTTTGACCGTGTCATTTTGGGTCAAGATTAAATTTATAAAACCACAATATTAACACGACTCAAATAACAGTGGTAAGCACAGGTATTGTCCACATAGACAAAGTGGAAAGTTGTTTGGTTTTCAATGGAGTTTTAAATTAATTCAACGAAAAATTGGTTGATTGATTGGTTTAAGAAGCTAAGAAAATTAAACACAAACTAAATAAGGTTGCTTTTGGAAAGAAATAAGAAATATGTCCAAGGCATCGAATCCACTCCTATCGCGTAGTTGGTTAATGTAAGGGTTACACTTGCATTCAAACAATAAGCCACTACCTATAGAGTTTACAACCCCTACGGATAGCATTCAAGAAGATCATACGCATGTCTAAAGGCATAAACTATCCCATAGCACGGGCTGTCTCAAGGACACGAGCCGTATTATGAGCATAATCTATCTCAATCCCATACACGTAATAAAGAAACCATTGCATAATATGTATTTGAAATCCGGAATACAAATACATATATTGAATAGAAAGAATTGAATTGATTCCAAAATACAAAATCCCTTACGTTATACAATCAATGTTCAAATAAATAAACATAAACTTACATTACACCAACCTCCTACTTGAATCGGAGTCTCGTCTTTACCTTGGAACCGAGAAGCTTAGCCAGTCATGGATCTCACAAACATGGCTTCCATGGTAGTTAGTGAAGAAGATGATGAAGGAAGAAGGAGGTAGAAAACCTAGGCGGCTAGGGTTTTCTTGCCTCTTGAGAGCCTCTAGAATGATACAAAAGATGATATCTTCATAAGACACACGTCCCATATTTAAAAACCTCCCAAACCCCTAAAAATCACATTTTAAAAAACACTGTGCGGTGGCCTCATTCGGACTAATGTTCATCTCGTACGGACGAGCAAACCTCTCTACAAAACATCACTTTCGGATAGCCTCGTCCGTACCAACTGTGACCTTCATCCAGATGAAGGTCAGATCCCATCCAGACCAATGTCATCCCCTTCCAGACCAACTCAAGTGCCACATTTTTTCATTCCTTAGAGGCTTCATCTCGACCACCATACTGCTTCGTCCAGACGAACAAGACAGTCAAGCGCTGGGTCTTCTTAGTTTGATGTCTTCTTGTTCTGCATGTGCCCTCTACCTTTCCCAAAGCCTTCCGTAACATGACTTGAGTGTTTTGACATTTATTTCGAGCTTTCCATTCTTCATTGCATGTAACACAAAACTAATACAAACTTTATTAAATAACAGCTACTCGGGTTTAACAAACTCAAAGTTAAGGTGTTATCATAGGTGCTTTTAAGCACCTATCAACCATGAACAATACCTTATGCGGGAACATCCCGACAGCCTATGCCACGATTGGCCCTGCCTTGACCCCCAATATGCCCCAGAACCATCTAGCTACCTTGCAAAAGAAATGAACAATCACAACCCACAATGGACACAAGGGGTAGATGCAATACAGATTCATAAACATCTCGAAAAAGTTAAACTGCTGCTCATGCAATAAACTTAAACTCCGATTGTATAGAGAAACTCAACACCCATGGAGAAAACTCTGACATGCATCATACTCCTAGAACACACTATCATGATGCAACGGGGTGCACGACCTGAACACAGGAATCCAATGCAATGCCAATGCAAAACCCATAGATAATAAGTGTCTCCACATGGTTCCTAGGTATTCTAATCATGCTCTAATACCAAGTTGTCATGTCTCGTATGTTCAAATTATTTTTTCCAATATAAAAACGCACCACCCCATGTAATAAATCCATAATGGAATGATGCAGAGAGATAGTTAAATGATACAAAAGCGAAAACAAAGAATTTGATTACATAAATACATCATCTCCAATACAATCTTTTCAAATTAAATGAAAATTATAAATACATAGAGATGAGTATGATATTCGAAAATCTAGTAACTGACACGAACTCCAACAAATCATGCCCTCCAATCCCTACAATACAAATACTGGAGGGGAGAAGGGGGGTATGAGCGATCCACTTACTCAATGAGAAAACCTCTAACCACTACCATGTATGCATGTGGTGAGTGTGTGATAGAGTGGTCCACATGTACGATGTGCAACGAGTACTGAAAGTAAATACACGACAAGTGATATGATGGCACAACTGTAAGATATCCCAAGTACAAGCACATCACCAAACCATGATTCGAACACAAATTCTCAATGCATGACGCATACTGAACACAATCCTTAATACCCGATGAATATGGGACACAACCTCACCTGATGAATACAGGACACAACCTCCTACCATGAATACCTTGCCATAAATCCCATCATGGGTCAAATCCCAAGCGCGAACCTTAATGACCTCTATGAATACAACTTCCTTCTAACTCATTTTCTAAGGTTATTCACCGAATATACTTAATTCATCACTTTTCATTTTATCTTGAACATATTCGATTTCTCTTACTTTGATTATATATCAATACACATATGAATACATCAATGAACGGGTTAAATACATGAAACCTTGCCATTAGAATACAAGGCATACGAGACTGAATATACGAAAGCCCAATACTTGAATACAATCACAGATAGGTTGAATACATAAAAACCCGTCGTTAGAATACACACGTGCCTGTGACTGAATACATTAAAGCATGTACTATGTGTGGGACTGAATATATGAAAGACCAACATAGGTAACACATCTTATCGGACTTGATACATAAAATGGCCGACATTTGAATACATACTATGGGCGAACTTGAATACATGAAACGTCTGACACTTAATACAAAATAAAACCCATTCAAGGAATATACAATGCATATACGTCGAATACAGAAATACAATGGAGTATGCGACTTATTTAGCGATTCCTCAAAAGAGTGGCCCATCGACCAACTCTCAGTATAGTTCCTTACAGTTTCCCGAAAAGTCGGGAGGGCCCCAGTCATATCTCCATTGCACAATGTATTATGAATACAATTCTCTGAATACAAAATACAAGTGCACAAGGTACCGTACTAATTGAATACATGGGTCGGGACTGAATACATAAAATGTCCGTCACTTATAATACACCCATGAATACGTAAGACTCCTTGTAATACTTTATATTACATTAGAATACATTCGAAGTCGTTTGAATACATTTGAATACATTGTCTTGAGTTGAATACATTATTGAATACAATTACCCCTTTTTGTTGAGTATTTCATCGATATTCGGATTCATTGAGTACATTTGAGTTAGCTTTATTTATATATATATATATATATACATATGCAGGCATTGGTATCGGGCTGGGCCAGGCCAGTCTGCCAAAAGTCAGTCTAGGCCAGCCCACGAGCTTTGTCTGATGGGCTTTTTCCCTAAACGGGTCGGGTCCATGGAAAAATTAGACCTGAGCTCGGCCCATGGGCTTGGTATATGCGGGTTTCTTGGCGGGCTCGTGGACGAGCTCGTATTTTATAAAAAAAAATAGTGTTAAAAATAGTTTATATTTTTTGTAAACTGATTAGTTAAAAAACAGTAAAGGATTGAATCTGTAAAATTGTAACAATACAATAAATAAAAAATAAATGATTAATCTATTGTACCGAAAATTTGATGGGATTTTTTTAACTGACAATTATAATAGACCAAGTAACTATTGATATAATCAATTGGTTGAGAATCTAATATAATAATGTAAATTGATTATCTTTAATTATACTAAAAAACTGATGTAATTGATATTAAACTGATAAATACGAAACTGATGTAATAATTCAAAGCATTAATAATTGAAATTGATTCAAAATTTTAAACTGATGTAATTAAATGTTTTTAATGATAATTGATATTAACATTCCACAATTTATAACAGTTTTTTTTGTAAAAGATAATATTTAGAAAAACTATTTTCTAAAATAGGTTTTTGTATAAATTTTAAATATACTCTATTTGAAAAATTATTTTAAAACATTTAGAAAAACTTACATATAGTCTCTCGGGCCGGGCTCTGGCCTTCAAATGAAGCCCAGGCCCACCCACATTACATTCGGACATGCCCAGGACCGTCCCACTATACGGGCTCAAACTGAGCTTTGACGTAACAGGTTGGGCGAGCCCATCCCAGGCTTTGGTCCCGCGGGCTAAATAATGAGGTATATATATATATATATATATGCCCCGAGAAAAGAACAAAATGCCCCTCACTTAACTACCAA
>NMUG010002172.1:0-16427 GCA_002855965.1 Monotropa hypopitys | reverse complement strand
AAGAAGTGAGACAATACAAAGAGAGAGTTGTATTGAATGGTGTGATTTGTTTACAAGTTAGACATCCTTTTTATACACAAATACTAAGTAGATGCTTCCTAAGATTTCCAATGTGGGACTAAGACTAACATATATACTAACAAAGTCAATACCAACGATGAGATTGGAAGACTCAAGCCCAGCACGCGCAAGGGCCTCAGTCACCTGCAAAATATGCAACTTGGTCAACTAATAATTTGATGTAAAATAAATGAGAGGGTTCTCAAATAAGCACAACCAACAATCTTTCCAAAAAAATGCAATGAGATACAATTTGAGAGACGTGCTAAACAACAAAAAAATATTCATCATAATGCATACATGAGAATAACTAATGCAGCAAAAAGAACCTGGCAAGATGCAAAGTTGGGTTTCCCACATTTCCCATAGAAGCAATTTGCTCAAAAACAGTATGATCATCCACTATTTTTGCTCAATCACACAATTGTTTGAAGTGCTTTAGTGCACTTTGTTGTAAAGAATTTGAAACCTGTATTGATTACTGTTTGTAAAAACAGATTTCAACAGTACTTGTTTTAAAACATATTTTAAAAACTTATACAGTTTTCATAACATTTTGTTTAGAATAGGTAAGCCAAAATTGTCAACTTTGTCCTATAAAACAAGTTTTGTCAAATTGTTTTCCATGATGGGAAGTGATAGGATGAGTTGGCCCAAAATTGTTTTTCATCAAACAAGTCCAAAAATGCTTAACCAAACTTACCAAGTCTGTTTTCCATATATGTCTACAACATAAACACAACAGAACAAAATTAAGAAAAGAAAATTAAGTATCTGAAGATTGAAACCAAAAGTAAATGAAAAAGAAAAGAAACTAATTAAGAACCAGAACGGATTTTTGGTATCTTCATTATATAGCTCGATTATGTTTTGAAATTGAGAGTAAAGTTGCATTTGGACTTCACCATTGAAGCCTGTGGACCTAGCCTCGCATAGCACTATTACACCATAATACATGTAGGCATGCAAAAATTTCGAGTAATGCAATCATCAAAAATATATTCATCAAAACTAAATGTATGATTGCCCTAAAGGATCCTGCAAAATATGTGTGCTCTTTGTTTATAAATATGTGACCTACACATCCTTATCCTTCCATATAATTACAATTGATGTAAAACTCACAAAGGAATAGTAGGAACTGCAACGAAAGGGTAACAGCAATCCATCACCATTTTAACCAAATGACGTGATATCATTCCGTACAAGGTCTACGTATACATAAGAACAATCATTATGCCGGTTACAAGATCCTTTCATAAGCAATTCATAAGCTTTGAAAATCCGGGGCGTGACACATAGGCCCTTGTGTGCGGCCTTGAGCTTGTGAATGAGAAGTTGGGTGATCAATTAGGTGTCCTTGGTGACTAGGACCCTTGTGTGCACTTGTGCACAATAAGTGTTTGGTGAAATGCCTTAGAGAGAAGAAGGCTGTAGAGGTGTGTGAATTCGTCACACTAGACTAGGGAACTTGTTCCTAGGCTATCGATATTTGTTGTGGAAATGATTTGATAAATTCGTCACCCTCGATTTGGGAACTCGTCCCTCGTAGGCAAATTCGTTGCCCTTGATGGAGAATTCGTCTCCTTTGATTCATATTTGAAAATCTCGTAGGCAAATTCGTTGCCCTTGATGGAGAATTCGTCTCCTTTGATTCATATTTGAAAATCTACTCAATTCACTTATTAAACAACCAACTAAAATCAATAAGAAATTCGTGGACTCGATGACTTTGTGAGCAAACGATGTGGTCTTCGAATGTTTGTAAATTAGTGCATCTTTCGTGGTACTTTGTGAGTTGGTGTATTCCTCGTAACACCTCGTACTTCAGTGCATTTCTCGTGGCACCTCGTGTGATAGTGCATCCCTCATGGCACTTCGTGAGTCGGTGCATTCCTCGTGGCACCTCGTGTGATGGTGCATCCTTCGTGTACTGTGGCGTGAGCAAGTCGACACTTGAACTTGTCAAGGTGACTATAAATCGATCACGGGCTTAATGGTTTCTAATTGGTTTTCTAAACATTGTCCATGTTTGTTGTAGGCCGGTCCTTTTTTTTGGGACGGTTCGAGACTTATGTGACTCTTTAAATATATAATCCACGTTTGTTGTAGGCCGGTCCTTTCTCGTGGGACGGTTCGAGACTCGTGAGACATGTTTTCAAAGTGATAAGCAAGATAAATCAATTCAGCTACGTGTACCTATATAGATATGTATATAGAGGATCGAAAAGGATATGTGATATCCAATGTGGTTTGGTGAATTGGATGGAAATAAGCTAAGTCGTGGAATTAGCTATTGGTCGTGATCCGGTATTCGACTTGTGTACAATAGTCGGTGACGGTATCCCTAGAGATGAGTTGTGTTCTTTGGAGTGTCCTCCCTAATAAGTGTGATAGTTTTACCATGTCGTCGTGGAATGGTTAAGGTTGAGATCGTGGGTCCTTACAGCCTTTGTACTAGGGTACATTGTCTAGTTGCATGGACAAAGGGGTACTTGATAAGAGAGGTCATTGGCTTGTACTATCCTTAGTCTTGAGTAAGATTAAATGGTTGGGTTGACCTTTGGTGTACTTTTGTGGAATAAAGACTTGGCTAGACTTATGAGTCTCGGTTTGGGATAGTGACTTGGTAGTGGTGTTTGAGATTGTATGAATGTTGGCATGCTTGGGATTGCATCATAAGGATTCACTCCACTTGAACATGTCACCATAATTGCATTTGCACTTGATAGACGCATATTTTCTGGGTCTTTATGACTCAATCTTTTTTTACAGTTTTATGCAGGGTTGCATGGTTTGGTTGCTTGCAACGGGAGTTGGCTTTGGTTGCTCTACTTCTGTTTCAGTGAGGGGCATTCCATTGTATTTCATTTTCTTCTCATTGTAATAATTCCCCTTCTCCCATTTACTTATAGTTTGAGCTTCATTTTATATGTAAAGATTTTATGTATGTTTCAATTGCAAGCAAGCTTAATATAAAGGCATTGTGCTATTTCAATTTCAAGTAAGTTCCAATTGTAAAGAATTTGTAAAGAAATGTATTTGGCAATTCACGGCCCCTTGTAGTATGGTTTAATTAAAGTGGTTTTGTCATTAATCATTCTTTTATTCCATTTCAAAAAAATGGTTTGAAAATCCGGGGCGTGACAACTTGGTATCAGAGCTTTTGTTCGAAAACCTTGGAACTTTGGGGAAACTTTTAGTTTCAATGGGTTTTTCATGTGCTTTCCATGGAGTCTTTTTATGTGTTTACATGCATTGAGAGTTGCATGGCATTGGTGTGCCCTTGTTTGAGGCATAAGAAATTGACATTAGTATGCCCTTGTTTGAGGCATAGGAATTTGGCATTAGTATGCCTTTGTTTGAGGCATAGGAGTGGTATTGGTTCTCGGATGAGTTTGATTTCCACTAGTCTATTGGAGATTTTATATGTGGATGCATATGTACGTTGAGTATATGGTTATTTTCCTAGCATGCGATATGGTTTGGCTCATAGTTTGTGTTTGGAGATTTATGAGCATGATTCTATTGTGGTTCGTGTATTGAACATGTTGTTTGTGTGCTTGCTAGGATTTATTGTCGCTTGTTGCGTTGATTGTCAACATGGTTGCTCACCAGAGAGGTCGTAGAGCTCATCAGGAGCATCAGGAAGTCCTAATGGAAGAGGTTCGTGAAGAGGAGAATGTTGCAATGGGTCAAGAAGAAGCAGTGGATCCTAGATTGTTTATGAGACAGATTGCCGAGGCCATGATTGAGGCCACCAGAGCAGTTAAAGCCCCCAGAGCTAGGGGTGTTAGCCATATGATGGAGGCTTTATGCGAGTTCCGTGCTATGAACCCTCCTAGCTTCAATGGAGAGGGTGAGCCTATTGAGGCCAATCATTGGCTTTCCGGGATTTGTAAGGCATTGGACACCCTTCACATCGACGAGGATGAGATGCGAGTGTCTTTTACTTCCTATCGGTTGGTCGGTGAAGTAGGAGAGTGGTGGAATTCGATAGTTGAAGCCAAGAAAGATGCGCGGAGATTGGCTAGAGTTGCAGATCCGGGTTTGGTTGAACAAGATGCGGGTGCTATATCGTGGGAGCAGTTCGTTTCTACCTTTGAGGTTCAATACTTCCCAGAGTCTTTTCGTGACCAGTTGCGGATGCAGTTTGAGTTGTTACAGCATGGTGACATGACGGTCTCCCAATACGCGATCAAATTCCAGTCTTTGTCCCGTTTTGCTCCAGAGTTGGCCAGTTTAGAGGATCGCAAGTGCAAGAGGTTCGAGCGGGGTCTTCGTCTCTCCATCCAGAGACTTATCGTTGGGCAGTGCATTCGTTTGTTTGCCACTATGTTGGATCGTGTCAGGGCTATTGAGCCTATTTGCAAGGAAGAAGAGGAAGAAATCAGAGTGTGTGAGCCTTATCAGTAGTCTTTTGTTTCAAATTCCACGTCTTCTTCAGGTCGTATTGGGAGCCTTATCAGTAGTCTTTTGTTTCAAATTCCACGTCTTCTTCAGGTCGTATTGGGAGGAAGCGGCAAAGGGATCATTCCCATTTTCGGAGCCAGCAGGGTTCTCAGTCCATCGTCAGTGTTGGAGTTGCAGGAGAACTACCTAGAAGTCATATTGTTTGTCATCACTGCCATCAGGAAGGGCATTATCGTTCTCAGTGTCCCCAAGTTACTTGTTTCGAGTGCGGCCAGTCAGGGCATGTGGGAAGGATTTGCCCACAGAGGAGAGGCATGCAAGGAGAGATGTCAGTTGGGCATCACTCGTCGGTTGGGCCAAGAGTTGAGCAGCTCCAGCAAGGGAGTCAGAGTCAGCAACTTCATCATCAGTCGTTTGCATCCAGTCCTCAGTTTGAGAGAGGAACCAGTTCCAGAGGTGCGCGTCGGGATTCGATTCAGAGAGGCAAGCAACC
The DNA here is from genome assembly GCA_002855965.1 of Monotropa hypopitys. Lineage (NCBI taxonomy): Eukaryota > Viridiplantae > Streptophyta > Magnoliopsida > Ericales > Ericaceae > Monotropa > Monotropa hypopitys. The sequence continues at coordinate 11,461 of NMUG010002172.1, read as the reverse complement.
AGTGGACCGACTGACTCATGGCAGAGTCTATGCGATTGCTACGGCAGATCCTCAGCTGCCGGTTTCTCCGTCTTAGTAGACTTGTTTTGTGTTCGCTTGTCCTAGTTGTATTGCGTGTTATTGGGATTGACATCCCTTGTTGTATTATGTTAGTAGCATCGTGAACTTGGTTTGACATTATGCGTTTTATTTTGGATGTTGCTTCCCTTTGTGAACATCGTTTGTAATAACCTTGATTGGTTGAGACTCTTGTTGACTAGTTCGCGTGCTACTTGTTGTAAGTTCCTTGGTCATGTACTTCACGAATTGATACCACGACTATTTGAGTTCTAATCTCATTCCGTTTGAATTGTGGACGAGTTGTGTTGGTTCTCTTGTGCCACCTTGTTCTTGTTGTGATGGCCAAGCTTGACGTTCGCTCTCCACTTGCTTGATTGACATGTCTTTTGGAATCGTTCTTGTTTCTTGTAAATCCACATCCTTGCGCCCTAAGCGTTGGGTAGATTGTACTATATTATGAACGAGTAATCGAGTCGGTTATTCTTACACCTTCAGCGTGGAATCGACCGTGTGTGTGTTTCTTTGATTGTGTGGTATAAGGATGACCCTATGACTTAGGTTGAGAATAGTGTCCGACCGGCAGCTCTCAAATTTAAATCTTAGTGGTCACTTGATTATCGCATTGGGTGCGTGTGTGGGGATGTGTGTGTGTACCCGTGGGTAGGGTGACGAAATTGTAAACCGTGTGTATGCGAGTTTGTAGAATGTTAGTGGAGTGTTGACAATTGTAAAACCGATTCATTCCTCGTCGTGGACATTGTTGTAAGACGATTGTTGGTTTCTAGTTCTTGAGGAGGCGAATCCCTTGTGGGATCCTCCGTCCGTTATGCCTTTGGCAAGATCAATTCTAGTGCCGACGTGTCCCTTTCGTGTCGGCGTGTCCCTTTCGTGTCGGCATGTCCACACTATATCGGGAGTTATCCCTCTTATTCTTTTGTGTGGCGTGCGGGTTTTTCTTAAGTTTGGAGTTCCTTGGTCGTGATCGTTGTTCCTATAACCTTAGTAAATTTCGGGGACAAAATTCTTTTAAGGTGGTTGAGGTGTAACGACCCGTATTTTCGATATACGTTTTTGGAATTAAATTTGTCATTCCATTCGATTAATGAATTTTAGTAGGGATCCCTTGGCTTATGTGGATCATGGAAATTAGGTGAAGGACTCCTTATCGGTTCACTCGTTTGGTTCGTATTCGATTCGGGACATTTCGGGGAAGTCCCGGGAGAGTTTGGTATGTAAATATTGCTTCAGGTGATGTTTGCATCGGTGCAGAGGAAGTTTGCACCGGTGCACAAACTCACTGTTTTTCTTGGAGTAAGTTTGCATCGGTGCAAGGAGGAGTTGCACCGGTGCACAAACCTACTGCATTGTCCGGACTAAGTTTGCATCGGTGCAGTGGAGGCTTGCACCGGTGCAAAAGTCTTCTGTTGGATTTTGGTGCAAGTTTGCACCGGTGCAGAGAGGGGTTGCACCGGTGCACAGGGCCCATAATTGGCTCTTTAAGGGCATTCTTGTCTTTTCACATTGGGGCTATATATATGATTGTTGGCACGATTTGGGGTCATCTTCTCCCATTTTGCCCTAACTCTTTCTCTCTCTACCTCCATGGGAGCTCTCTCCCTCCTTCTCTCTAAATTTTGAAGGCCTTCCGAGCATCTCACGGAGTTCTTGCAAGCTTTAACATCATTTCCCACGTCGAGGGCTTTCCGGCAACATAGGTGGTGAAGTCATCCTCTTAAATTTTCGGGTAAGTCATTCTTGGAAGTTGTTTTCTCATGGTGGTTCTTTGGAGACTTTGATTCCCCTTGATTTTGCCTTTCCGTATTTGTGCATAGGTTCGTCGGTGCCGATAACTCCGCGACTAGGGTTTCCTCCATTGTTGAAGTTTGAGGTAAATATGTTTCTATCTCGTACTTGTGTGATTGTGTTAGATCCCCTAAATGGTTTCCAAGAATTAAAATCAAAGATTTTCTATAAAACCCATGTTTTAGAATTCATGAAGAAATCATGTTTGATTAAATGAAATTGGAATCATCCCTGTATTGGAATTGGGAGTTCTTGATGATTTTGAGGATGTGTGTTAGTCAATTTGATGTCTAGGACTTGTAATTTAGTTATTAGAACATTGATGGAAATTGGGGATTTTTGTCCTAGGAGTCAATTTGATGAAATTGAGCGGTGATCTTGTGCCCGCTAGGTGTTTGGTATAATGCTTGAGAGGCTTACGAGTATAATTCATGGGTTCGTAGGATTGATAAGTCTTGGTTAGGCCCTTGCGTGTGGTCCGTGATCCAATGGGTGATGAGTTAGGTTCACGGTTTTGTAAGATGACTAGATCTTACATAGGCCCTTGTGTGCGGCCTTGAGCTTATGAATGGGAAGTTGGGTGATCAATTAGGTGTCCTTGGTGACTAGGATCCTTGTGTACACTTGTGCACAATAAGTGTTTGGTGAAATGCCTTAGAGAGAAGAAAGCTGTAGAGGTGTGTGAATTCGTCACACTAGACTAGGGAACTCGTTCCTAGGATATCGATATTTGTTGTGGAAATGATTGGGTAAATTCGTCACTCTCGATTTGGGAACTCGTCCCTCGTAGGCAAATTCGTTGCCCTTGATGGAGAATTCGTCTCCTTTGATTCGTATTTGAAAATCTACTCAATTCACTTATTAAACAACCAACTAAAATATATAAGAAATTCGTAGACTCGATGACTTTGTGACCAAACGATGTGGTCTTCGAACGTTTGTAAATCAGTGCATCCCTCGTGCCACTTTTGTGAGTTGGTGTATTCCTCGTGACACCTCGTACTTCGGTACATTCCCCATGGCACCTCGTGTGACAGTGCATCCCTTGTGGCACTTCGTGAGTCGATGCATTCCTCGTGGCACCTCGTGTGATAGTTCATCCTTCGTGCACTGTGGCATAAGCAAGTCGACCCTTGAACTTGTCAAGGTGACTGTAAATCGATCCCGGGCTTAATGGTTTCTAATTGGTTTTCTAAACATAGTCCATGTTTGTTGTAGGTCGGTCCTTTCTCGTGGGACGGTTCGAGACTCATGTGACTCTTTTAAAATATAGTCCACGTTTGGTGTAGGCCGGTCCTTTCTCGTGGGATGGTTCGAGACTCGTGAGACATGTTTTCAAAGTGATATTAAGCCGGGAGTCGAACAAACTTATAAAGCAAGATAAATCAATTCACCTACGTGTACCTATATAGATATGTATATAGAGGATCGGAAAGGATATGTGATATCCAATGTGGTTTGGTGAATGGGATGGAAATAAGCTAAGTCGTGGAATTAGCTATTGGTCGTGATCCGGTGTTCGACTTGTGTACAATAGTCGGTGACGGTATCCCTAGAGATGAGTTGTGTTCTTGGGAGTGTCCTCCCTAGTAAGTGTGATAGTTTTATCATGTCGTCGTGGAATGGTCAAGGTTGAGATCGTGGGTCCTTACGGCCTTTGTACTAGGGTATATTGTCTAGTTGCATGGACAAGGGGGTACTTGATAAGAGAGGCCATTGGCTTGTGCTATCCTTAGTCTTGAGTAAGATTAAATGGTTGGGTTGACCTTTGGTGTACTTGTGTGGAAGAAAGACTTGGCTAGACTTATGAGTCTCGGTTTGGGATAGTGACTTGGTAGTGGTGATTGTGTGAATGTTGACATGCTTGGGATTGCATCATAGGGATTCACTCTACTTGCACATGTCACCATAATTGCATTTGCACTTGATAGACACATATTTGCTGGGTCTTTATGACTCAACCTTTTTTTACAGTTTTATGCAGATTTGCATGGTTTGGTTGCTTGCAACGGGAGTTGGCTTTGGTTGCTCTACTTCTGTTTCAGTGAGGGGCATTCCATTGTATTTCATTTTCTTCTCATTGTAATAATTTCCCTTCTCCCCTTTATTCATAGTTTGAGCTTCATTTCATATGTAAAGATTTTATGTATGTTTCAATTGCAAGCAAGTTTAATATAAAGGCATTGTGGTATTTCAATTTCAAATAAGTTCTAATTGTAAAGAATTTGTAAAGAAATGTATTTGGCAATTTACGGCCCCTTGTAGTGTGGTTTGATTAAAGTGGTTTTGTCATTAATCATTCTTTTATTCCATTTAAAAAAAATGGTTTGAAAATCCGGGGCGTGACAGTGTTGGTGTGAGTTATAAAGGATATATGTATATATGTATATATGTACATATGTATGGAAATAAAGAAAATGGAAAGTGTTGAAAAGAGGAATATTTGACAAAGGAGTTAAAATACTATTGCTTCTCTTATTTATACATTTCTGTAGTATTCACTAGCTGTTGTCGCTGATGAATGCTTGTGCTTTTCTTTTAGGTGTTTGGAGCTAGAGTTTACAGTCCAGTCCAGCTGGAGTTGTGTTGTAGAGTCTGTCAGTGTTGTAGTAGCAGAGAGTCTTTTATCTTATCTTTTGATGTATTTTAAGAGGTTGTTTATCTCTCACTTGAGTCTGCTTTTAGATTGTTCAGTTGAGGAGTTGTAGTGGAGTTGTATCGGGCATGTTGCCCATAGTTATATTCATTTGAATTTGTATCATCAGAGTATGTATCAGAAGCTTGTCTTAGTGGTTTTGTTGTTGATTTTTGCTGTTGTCATGTGTCATCCTTAGATACTTAGCTTTATAGTTATCGGGGATGAGGCATGACAGTTTTGGTATCAAAGCATAGGTTTAGATGGTTCTGTAGACAAGATGATTGTGTGTAACCAGTAATTATCCTTATATCTGATTGGAAGAATGCATGTACACCGTATCTTCTAATTGGAAGTTTGGGTGAATTATTTGGAAGGACATAGTTTTCTTAGGGGTATTGTGGTCATCTAGTGGAAAGATGTTAACAGAGTCAGCTAGACTGTGGACATAGGGTGTTATTGAGTATTGAGTCAAAGTTTGGAGTTTTTCCTTGGTATGTTTCTTTATAATTATTTGCCGTACTGAGCAGATTGATCATGGAAGGTGTTAGACAGCAAGTTGAAGAGCAAGAATCATTTTCAGCAAATCAATGTCGGGAGAGGTAGGAAGTGCCCATAGGAGCAGAAGAAGTTCGAGATTCAATACGGCAGCTACAAGAGGTCGTGATCCAGATGGTTGATACGCAAGATAGATATTTGAAGAGGCAACCCGTTCCGGCACAAAGATTGTTGGTCGATATCAGCACATCATTATTCAAAATTTTTAAGTCTATGGATCCACCTATCTTTTCGGGGGTAAATGGAGAGGATGGTGCTGAAAATTAGCTGAAGAAAATCAAAAGATATTTGCGATTATGGAGGTACCCGATAATGATAAATTGCGATTGACAACATTCATGCTTTCAGATGAAGTGCAGAACTGGTGGGAGGCTACGGAAAGGGTGTTGACTGCAGTGCCAGCTGGGGCAGAAATGGTAATAAGCTGGAATCAATTTGAAGATTCTTTTAATGAGAATTATTTTTCTCAGTTTTATTAAGGGGAGAAGAGGAGAGAGTTCTTGATGTTATAGCAGGGATCGATGTATGTAGATGAGTATGTGGCAAAATTCACAGCTCCATCTCGTTTAGCACTGTTCATAATCGCCACCAAAAAAGCAATGTGCAAGAAATTTCAAATGCGGCTAAATTTCTGTATCTAACTGCATGCCGCGTTACTCGAAGTACAGGAATTCAAGCAGATGGTTAGCAAGGCAAAGATTTGTGAGCGTGATATAGAGAAAGCTGACAATAGAAGAGATCAATCTAAGAAAGCGCGAACCAGTAGTCAACCAGACCAGTATATATGGATCAAAATTTCCAGGCTAGAAGAGATCAGAGTTATAGCACGCAGAGAACATGAGTTAGCCAGCAACCGTCACACAATTATTCGAGTAAGGGATTTTAAAGATCACAACAATCGGAAATAAGATGTTTCAAGTGTGATCAGTTAGAGAATTATGCCAGGAACTGTAAAATAGGTTTTGCTACTTATTCCAATTGTGGTCAATCGGGCCATAGGAAATGGGAGTGCCTGGAGGCAGCAATCGAGGCGTCATCAATAGGCAGTGTTCACACTAGAGGACGAGGAGCAGCGAGAAGTTCTAGAGAAAGGGCATCAGGGCAACCATCATCTATGCTTAAGCGAGGATAGATGTTTATCAATGTCAAGTATGTTAATCATGTATCATAAAGAAGAGGAAGTAATAATGTATTTAAATTCCGAGGCGAAATTTCTCTAAGAGGGGAAGAGTTGTGAGACCTGCGTCGCTTAAATGCATTATTAGTAATTAATAATTAAGATTTAGATAATTAAAAATATTATTTAATGGAGATTAAAAGTTAGTAAATAAATTTTAAAAATTTATGGGAGTTATTTGGGATTATTGGAATTTAAATGAAGGAAATATGATTGATTAAGAAGTGAATTAGAATGAAATGATAATCTTTGGGGTTAAAGTGATAAGAGTAACAACCAAAGGTGGAATATGTGAAGAAAGGAAGAAAACTCCGAATTTGCCAAGGTGTGTCGTTTGGGGAAAATGACACGCAGGTGAATCGATACATATAATTATATATGAAAATGCTTGAGTGTGTGTTGTCAATACCCATTTGAGGTGTCGAGTATAGGTTCCATGCAGGTGCAACTGATTTGCTAGGTGTCAAAACAATTGTGTATTGATAAGATCATAGCAGCCATTGACGTTAGAATATGTATAACTTATATCAAACCAAATCTGAAGCATGAATACTCTATAAATTAATCTGAGAGTGTGAGGATTTAATTTGTGTGACTGAGTGTTGATGGAGAGATTATTTTGGAGTGAGAGAGAGAAGGAATTCGAAAGATTCGACAGTTGCAGAAAAATTGAAGGTGGAAGATGAACAATAGAGAGGTGAAGTAAAACTCAAATTTGCATAAGAGCTTCTGATTTTTATTCCAACCAACAGATGTAAGTTCGTCCCAGTCTAATTTTACAGAATCGTAGCATATCATCTGAGGATTATACAGTTTTAATTTGAGGCAAATCGGTTAAGATTTGATAGCCAAATCGGATTAAAATCAAATTTCAAAAAACCCAGACCAGTGCGCAACCGTGGACGTGACCGGTTTGAGCACCAGGGCCTTTACCAGGGCCACCGGTGCAGCCGCCGATGGGCCTCTGATTTCGACAGTGAGCCCTTTTGCTCGAGCGTAAGGCTCGGGTCTTGGCCAGGAACCTCGGGAATGTTTTTGGTCATTAATCAGTATCTAATTAGTGGATTAAAGATGTGTTTGAATAAGTTAAGAAGTTAGAAAAAGGATTAAAATGAAAGATTAAGAAGTTGAGAATCATGCATATATTTCCATTATCGATTCTTATATATTTTTGGTTATTTTCTAGGTGTTGAGGAGTTTGTGGCTATCTTAGAAGATTCCTGCAAACCAAGTGAGTACTCTTGAATTGTGTAAGAAAGTGTAAAGTATATGATATATATATTATGCTAAGTCAATGGAAAGTATAAAGATCTTGAATCAAATAGATATTCTATGAATCTTAAAGTATAAGAAATGTGCAATGGTTTTGCGAAAGAGGTGGAAAATTGAGTAAGTGTAATAAGGGAAAATATATGTAATGAAAAGATTGAATTATGAATGAATCATGTAATGAGAATGAAAATATGAGAAAGAGAAGGGGGGAAAGTTGATTACGTATAAAATGTACGGCCATACTTATTGGTAAAATTGAGTGTACGCATAGAAAGTGAGGCCATGCTCATTGGTAAAATTGAGTGTACGCATAGAAAGTGTGGCCATGATCATTGGTACAACTGAGTGTATGTACAAAATGTAAGGCTATGTTCATTGGGTGGAATCTGGAATCTATCAAATAATATGTACAAATTATACGATCGTGTTTATTGGTGAAATTGTATGAATAAGAATCCCTGGAACGGAAAGGTGGAAATCTAATCATCTGGGAATCTGTTAAGAAAAGGGTATTTGGTAAAGAGCTAGAGAATGAAAGAATAATTCAAGAAGGAATGAGTTAAGAAAGAATTATCAATAAAAGAAGAAATGAGGAAATGCTTAAAGATATGAACATGTTGGTGTGAGTTATAAAGGATATATATATATACGTATATATATATATGGAAATAAAGAAAATAGAAAGTGTTGTAAAGAGAAATATTTGACAAAGGAGTTAAAAGACTATTACTTCTCTTATTTATGAATTTCTGTAGTATTCACCAGCCATTGTCACTAATGCATGCTTGTGCTTTTCTTTTAGGTGTTTGGAGCTAGAGTTTACAGTCCAGTCCAGATGCAGTTGTGTTGTGGAGTCTGTCAGTGTTGTAGTAGCAGAGAGTCTTTTATCTTATATTTTGATGAATTTTGAGAGGATATTTATCTTTCACTTGAGTCTGCTTTCAGATTGTTTAGTTGAGGAATTGTAGTGGAGTTGTATCGGGCATGTCGCTCAGAGTTCTATTTTTTGAGTATGTATCATCAGAGTATGTATCAGAAGTTTGTCTTAGTGATTTTGGTGTTGATTAGTAGTGGATTTGTGTTTGCTGTCGCCACGTGTCATCCTTAGATAATTGGCTTTACAGTTATCGGGAATGAGGCGTGACATATTTAGTTTCATCTTGATGAATTGAACAATATGTGTCGTAATGGACACTTGAAGTTGATTTAGTAATCATGGTTAGGAAAATGTTCCTTGCCCTCATAAATGATTTAATGAAATTAAAATGATGAGTAAACATAATAGATTGAGACATGGATGCTACTTTTGAGAATTTCATTCCGTAGTGTATATCACTTAAGACATTGCGCAATGCGGGTTTGACTGGGACCTTCAAGCTAGCGGGGCAAGACGAGGAATTTATGGGTAGTTAGTTGAGGAGCTTTTAGTGCATAACATAGCCTAGATAAACTCCATAAGTTCAAAAAATAAGATGTGAATTTAGTGTTGAGATTGTCCTAATTTCGTTAGGACGTGGTTCGAACAATCATTCTTCCCAAACATGGGAATTCAATGGTCAACTGTATCAAAATACCAGAAGCACTGGGTTAAATTTACAAGGACTAACTTTAGATAAATTGAAGTTTTTATTTCTGAATAGTGTAGGAAAACTAAAAAATAAAAACCTGAATTTGTAAAGTAAAATAATAATTACTAAATGCAAAAAAATTAAATAAATTAATTATATAACCAAACACTTGAATAAAAAGGACATTCAATTTGCAGATCAATATTGTAATATTACTCCATAAGTAATCTCTCGAAGTTTTAGGAATGATTCTGTAAATATCGAATCCTTCCCCAAAGAATATTCATGAAAGCATATTCAAACTCGAGTAATATTCCTTAAACATCAAATCCTTACTTGAATGATATGCATAAAATAGTTTATAAATTCCAGAGCAGATTCTGTAAACATCGAATTGTACCCCGAAAGATTATTGTGAAAGTATTTTGATAAAAGGAGATATTTTGTTACTTCAAATGTTTTTGGAGATTCACCTTGGATAGAATTCCAATGAAATTATTTTCCCACAAATTTTATTGATTTGACGAAGAAAAACATAAAGACGAGGTGCAAAAAATACAATTAAGAACAAGAAAAAACAATAACATTGATTAAAAATGAGATTAAGAATAAGATCTCAAAAGTAAATCAATTGAAAAACAAAACTAGAATTAAAAGTGCAAGAGAATAAGAAACCCCATGCATCCCTAAAACTGAACATAGACAATGAATAGATCCTAGGATAGTCTCTTCATCCCCCTTATAATGTATCTCTAACCCTACAAAGGTACCCTTATTGATAGAAAAGTTGCAAAATTCGGGTATATGGGATATCGATATCCACTTCCTATGTGAAGAGGGATATCGATATCCTAGTATAGGCATGGATTCCTTATGGAATACCTTTTCCATTTTTTGGTCAGAACACCTAGATATTTAAAACCAAAAATAGGGATATCTATATTCAATAGGTTGTACATTGATCTTCATCTTTTAATCTCCAATTGATCTTTCCCCTTATTAGGTTTCTTTAACCCTAACTAAAAGATAAACCTAAAATAAACGAGATTACAAAAGTACCTTTAATGACAGAAAAGTTACAGAGTTCGAGAACATGAGATATCGATATCCATTCCCTATGTCAAGAGGGATATCGATATCCTGGTGTAGGCATGGATTCCTTGTGCAACATCTTTTCCATTTTTTGTTTAAATCACCGAGATATTGAAATCCAAGCATATGGATATAAAATCCATTATGTTGCACCATGATATTCATATCTTAAGATCCAATTGCATCTCGGGCCTCAACATCCAACTCCAATCACATAATCACCCTCGGGGACAACTAAAACTCCTGTTTTATGGCATTTTAACACTACAACCCACAAATGCATGCTAAACTAAAAATGATGATAAATATTCACTTGAAATCAATTAATAAACATAAATAAAAGGGTCATGCACTAATATTGTGCATATTTATGTGCAGAATAGTGATATGTTGCAAAGCCCTTGATTTAGTCTAGCCATGTAAATATTGAGTTAATTGGTTGAATGATGGAACTTGCCAAGACATTTGTCATTCTGGAAATCCACACATGTACGATTCCACTACACATGCACATTCGCACCATAGATATATCTATTCTCTGGATATAGATTATTGTAATGGGCTTGTAGCTCAACATATCATTTTCATGTACCGAGCACCGTGTATAGATACAAGCATGGAATATGGCGATGGTACATCTTGAATGAAGGAATTCCTCACTTATCATGTTTTGGAGATCCTAGAATAAAGAATAGTTATAATCAATTATTTATTTACATTTTACCTAAGAGTATTTGTGATACTTAAACTTGTTGGTTTGATGTTGGAAAACATTTTTTATTCTTGTGATTTGCTTATCATTTATTATTGGCTATGATATGGTTGTTAGTCATATTTTCTTACAGGCTAATTTTTTGAGGACCCATCCCGGAATGAAAACATAAAGGTCTCCCAACCATGGAGTCCTGACTAAAACTCACACAAACACCTGCCAATATTCTCACAAATAACCATAACTCACACTAGCACCAATACACAATGGAAGACTGAAATATTAAAACTAGAACAACCTCAACAATAAGAATCCATAAGAACTCACTACTAAACACCATAAACTAAAACATCTCACTCAAGAACATAAAAGTATTCATCCTCTCTAAAACCATTCAAACAAGTCTCACAAGCTAATAACTGGAAATATAGGGAATGTTTTCTCTCTTCATCCAGAAGATCCCTGTAATAACCGTGATCAAAAAATAATAAAAATCAGAAAATTTTAAATTGTTTATTTAATTTTAAGGGAGAAATAAAATTTTTGTTGGTTTAATTAAAAAAAATATATATATATAATGAAAG